>JASAMX010004863.1:0-49705 GCA_030248175.1 Microlaimidae sp. YZB2_3 | reverse complement strand
ATTTGGGGGGAGAGGGGGCCCCTGGATTTTTTTCGAGGGGAGGGGGGCAAAATTTCGAGGCTATAGGGGTGGAACGTGGACCCCACCCTACCCCCCCCCCCCTTGTTCATCTATGGGGACGCTAATTTTTTGTATTTTTCTCATTGATTGTATTTAATAAAATATATGCCAAGCTGAGAAACCCCATTGGGGTTTTATTGGGGGGGGGCACACATGAGAGAAAGAAAAAAAAGGAAAAAGTGGCAAAAAAGCGAAATTAAGGTAAAAAATAGGCCTAAAATGGCATAAAATGCATTGAAATTCGCTAAAAACTGCAAAAATTTCGCGATGATGCGTCATTATAGGTCAAAAATGGCGCCATAATTTTGGGTACTTTTTTATTTTTGGGCTGGAAGGCAATAAAACGGGGGGGGGGGGGCAAATTCTCCAATAAAGCGGGGGGAGGGCATTTCCAGACCGTGCACAGGTCTGTTGGCCGTATATGTAAAGTAAATATTTAATATTTCTTTTTTTCCGTTTCAGCAGCGACTAACCCGGTGTTCGGTCAAAAATTAGGAACGGCGAATTTGAGTTTTTCTGGTTTGGCCGCCAGTGGAAGTCCGGGTGGATTTCAGAAGGCGGATAATTTCAAAGGATTTCCCGGTGCTGGTTCACTAGTAAGTTGCTATTTATTATTATTATTATGTTCGTTGTATATAGATCGACTGAGCAGCCTTCCGTGTTTTTGGAAGTAAAACTTAAAAGGGCGTATTGTGTGGGGGGAGTGTCGTATCTTCCAGATTTTTTTTGTTAATAAAAGTTTTTGTTAAATATTAATTAATATTGTTTAGCTTTAATTTTTAGAAGAATGTCTTCTCAAAGTAACTCAATACATCAAGCACTTTTTATGTATTCTAAACTGGTTTTTTTTTCACCGGCGCCTAGGCGCCAGCTGGCTCCTATCCTAGCCTCCAAATTTTAGGCGCCAGCGCTAAAATCCAGGCGCCAAAAACATAAAATTTTTTTCAGATCAACAAATAAGGCTACCTAATATAATAGTTTTTTTTTCCAGTAGCATGTATATTTTTGGATGACCTTGAAGTCTAATTTTTGTTTTATATGCTAAAAATCTTTAAAGAGTTTTTTTTTTCTTTTTTTTAATGGTCAATTTCTAAATGCATAAAATTTTGCAAAGGATTATAATTTAACAAGAAAACATTGGCACAGACCTAGAAAATCATTGAATAATTTGGGGTTGGCTTGGCTGGCATAATTTTAATATGAAGGTGTTTATAACCAATTTTTGCTTGGTATGGTTGGTTTAAAATTTGTATATGGGTTTTTTAAACAGGTTGTTTACATTATTTTTTTCTTTATGTTTGCGTTGGACTTACTCCTATTTTGATTTTATGTTTTTAATTCTAATTTTAAAATTGTCATTTTTTTTAAATTGTGGAGAAATAAAGCGCCAAATTAAGAAAAAGAGAATAAAGATATTATTATTATTAAATTCGATAGAAATAAATACTTGAAGGTGTGTCCGCACAGAGTTTTTAATGCATAGCGTTCAATAGTAATTAATAACTTACTTGTAATACAGATGGAAACTTACCTGTTTTTACTTATACAAAAATTGTTTGTTTTTTTTTAAATTATTGTAATATCAGACGGACGTAAGCTCGCGATTTTGATTAACGAAAAGCAGAAAACTATGTGTGTAAATGATTTTTTTTATTTTGAGTACTGATATGAATTTTTTAAATAATTATTAAAACATCTTGCTAAATACATCATTACATATATTCTACCAGTGGAAAGTAAACTCCTAACTATTAGTTATCTGCTCCTAATGATAGATAGCATTAGCAACGCACCAGCCGACTGCACTATTGCAACATCTGGTCGGTCACTCTCACTCTTTCTAAACGAGATATAAAATGTACACGGTAAATCGGTGGCTTCAATCATAGCTGTTTTGGAGGGGGACAGAGGGGTCCACCCCCCTAGAGCCAAAATTTCTGACCCCCCTAGAAATAATCCAGGGGCGCCCCCCTCCTCCCCGAAGCTCGAGAGCGGTCCGGCCTGACCCCCCGTAGCGAGGCTGACCATAGGTGGGCAGCCTCCCGGATTTTGGGGGGTATACCCGACCCCCGAAATTTGGGGGTGTCCCGAAAAAATTTTTGGGTTATATCTCAAATACCCCATTTTTAGTGTTTTTAGTACTGGGACCCACCCCCCTCCCAAATTTTAGGGGTGGTGTCCGGGGTACCCCCAAATTTTAGGGGGGTGTCGGCTATAAATCGGGATTTTTGGGGGGTATAACCCCCGTGCCCACCTATGAGGCTAACCCCTCTCCCCCCTCCCAACCGATTTGGAAGTATAATTTTTTATTTACTGTCAAAAACACGGTTTTTTTAATTTAAAACAGTGTTTAAAAAAATTGATTATTGATTATTGATTTTAAAAAACTTTGTTAAAAAATCGGACCCCCCTAACCCCCCCCCCCCAAATTTGACATCTCGCACCCGGGGTCGACCCCTCTAAGAAATTTGACCTTCCACCCGGGGGTGTACCCCCTGGCGGACCTGACCAAAAACACCAATGGCTTCATTGATTCACCATCTTCCTCTGGAAGCTACCCTGCTCCAATCCAGGACAGGCCACTAGATCATTTTTTCTAGTCCAAGCGACAGGAACCTGCTATTGGTATATACATATACAGAGTCCATATTAAAAAGCACGCACATCAGGATTATTATATTTATTATGCTATTTTCCATACTTAAAAAAACTGTCTGGATAGATCTTAGAATATTGTAATAAATTAAGATGTTTTAGGTGTTCTGTAGCCGCACTTATAAAGCGCGATTAACCAAGGATTAACCAACGATTGTTGATTGGCTTTTGCATTGGTTCACATAATAAAAGATAAATTGATAAAAGACTCAATTCCTTTAAACAATGATTAATAATGTACAATAAACTTATAACATAATCAGACATACCGAGGAATTAAATTTTTATCAATTAAAATTAACAATGTGACCGAATGCAAAATCGAAATAAAATTCGTCTTTTTTAATTTTATTTTTTTTATTTCGAAATTAAAAATTAACAATATTTAACTTTCTTTCAAATATTCTTAAAATTTGATAATTATTTATATAAAAATACTTTAGTTAAAACAGTATGTATATTTTAAAGCATACATGGGCAAGTTGGTCCGGAGTGGGGGGGGGGCGGGGTTAAACCCCACATTAGGGGGGCGTTAAAATCCGAGAAACGCAAAATACCCATATCGATTTTTTTCTGGAGTGCATTTTACCCATATCGTTTTTCGATTTTGAAGGAAAAATAGGTAAAAAACGCTAATTTTAGGTCAAAAAGCCCTTTTTATTGCATTTTTGAGCTTTTTATTGCTTAAAACATTCATTTTGACCTCAAAACTTAAGTTTGGAGGCAGTTAAAAGTCATTTTAAAGAAATTTTTTATTGATTTTTCCAAAATTGGGGGTTTTACCTTTCTCCCCTCCCCCGCTTCTGAGTGGGGGGGGGGGTTATACCCATACATGGGCAAGGGGAGGGGGATTGCGGGTGAGTTAACCCCCCCCCCAAAATTCTGAGAAGGAGGGTTTAACCCCCCCCCACTCAGAAGTGGGGGGGGAGAAAAAGTTAACCCCCCCCCCCAATTTTGGAAAAATGAAGAAAAAAAAATGTCTTTAAAATGACTTCTAACTGCCTCCAAACTTAAGTTTTGAGGTTAAAATGAATGTTTTAAGCAATAAAAAGCTCAAAAATGCATAAAAAAGGGCTTTTTGACCTAAAATTAGTGTTTTTAACCTATTTTTCCTTCAAAATTGAAAAACGATATGGGTAAAATGCACACCAGAAAAAAAAACGATATGGCTATTTTGCGTTTCTCAGATTTTGGCGTTTGACCCCCCCCCACTCCGGACCAACTTGCACATGTATGGTTAAACCTCCCTTCTTAGAATTGGGGGAGGGGGGGTTAACCCCCCCCCCAACGCCCCCCGTGCCCATGTATATTTTAAAGTCAAAGAACATTATAAAAAGGTCAAAAACCGCGTTTAAAATCAGTTTTTATCAGCTTTTTAATCCGATTCTCCCCTTGTCCATGAAAAAAAGACGTCCATACTTAATCTTTGGTTAATCCTCGGTTAATCGCGCTTTATGAGTGCGGCTACTGGTCGTCAAGAAGTTTGAGTATTTATTTACCGTGTAATCTCGTCCTGTGTTTTAGGTGTTCGGGGCGTCGAGTCCGGGTAAGTCGGCGGAGCGATCGAAACACCGCTCGGAGTCGGACGCGGAGGGAGAGGATCATTTCGAGCCGAATGTGGACTTTAAACCGGTCGTGCCGTTGCCGGATTTGGTGGAGGTGACGACGGGCGAAGAGGAGGAGGAGGTGGAGATTTTGATTTTTATATTTTCTTACCTTTTGCTTTTGTTTTTTTTTGTTGTTTTTTTGTTAACGGAACGAGAACTGGTTTTAGTCGGCCAGCGTTTGTATGGGTGGGTGGGGGGGGTTGGGGCGGGGGTTGAGGTTTCGTTTTTTTCTGGGGCGGCTCTTGTTGGTTTTTCGTTTTGGGGGGGGGTTTTGGGTGCTTTTTTTGCTTTTTGCTTTGTTGCTTTTTGTTTTGCTTTTGCTTTGGTTGTGTGTTTGGTTTTTTTTTTCTCTTTTCCTCGGGGGGGGTTCTTCTTCTCCTTCCCCCCCTTCTGGTGGGGGGGTGTTCCCCCTTCTGTTTGGGGGGGCTCCCCCCCCCCGTGCCCCGTCGTTTGTATCCCTGGCACGGGGGAGGTATCTTGTATCCGAAACAAAACACCTTAAAACCACTAATTTTCGCTTTTAAATGTGTAATTTACGCGCTTTTTGAATAAAATGTAAAAAAAAATTGAAAAGTACTCATTTGTATTAAAAAGTGTGAATTTTAATGAAAAATCTAAGATAAAATTAGCGTACGTAAAAAATTTCTCAAGGTCGAGTAGAAAATCAGTTTGAAAATTGGGGGGGGAAAGTTTTTTGTTTTTGACTGAGTTAGGGAGATTTTCGAAGCTCTGAGTGGGGGCGGTGATTCTTTACCCCCGCCCTGACACTGCCTAATACAGTAGGTCGTGTTCTTTAATATTATACAATTATTTTTATACTTATTAATTATTATGTGCTATTTATACTGAGTATCGTGGCCACCATGTCACAATGAGTTAGGAAACGTCATAATAAAATTCGTAACTATAACTCTTTCTATCTTTTAACACTCAAATACTATAAACGTATTAAGTCAGAGACACATTGATTTTATACTGAATGTTACTCTTTGTGTCAGAGTAAAGACGATATATTATGTTATAATGTTTGTCTGTAGGTGATGTTTAGCGAGCGCTGCAAGCTCTTTCGCTTTCTCAAAAAAAAAAAACTATAATAATTATACTATTATATTTCACTCTGTTATTTATGGGGTAACTGACTTAAATTCGGCCAGCCTTGATTTCGGCCACCCGCAGTTATTTTTGCTACGCGCAATATCATGAAATGAACTGTGTTCGTCGTTACTACAGCAAAATGAGCCGTTGTCATTATAAAATACGCGTGACTGTGACTTATTCTTTAGTTAATAAGGTCCCGTTTTAACTTTAAAATGAGTCACAGTCACATATATTTTATACGAACTGTGGCTCATTTTGCCGTAGTAACGACGGTATGGTTAGATAGATCGTCTTGGTATCTATCTGGTCATACGCAGTTCATTTTTTAATTTTCCGCATGGCAAAAACAACAGCCGGTGGTAGAAATTAAGACTGGCCGAATTTAAGTCAATTCCTCTATTAATTAGTATATGTTATGTGTTTGTCTGTAGGTAATGTTCAGCGAGCGCTGCAAACTCTTCCGCTTCGTCAAAGAAAGTAACGAGTACAAGGAGCGAGGGGTTGGAGACTTGAAGCTCCTCAGACACCGTCAGACCAATAAGTGGCGAGTCGTCATGCGCAGGGATCAGGTAGGCGCTTTTCCTATTAGCTTCACTTTCATTATTGATTTGTCGCGGGGATCAATAGATAGAAATTGAAATTGTAAAATAAAAAAAATAGATAAAAAACGTTTGAAAGAGAGTTTAAATTGTTATTATTTGAATTGCTTTTTTCTGTAGTTACCAATATCTTCTGTTAAGAGGGATTGAAATTGTAAAATAAAAAAAATAGATAAAAAACGTTTAAAAGAGAGTTTAAAATGTTATTATTTAAATTGTTTTTTTCTGTAGTTATCAATATCTTCTGTTAAGAGGGAAGTCAGATCACAGTGAGTATGTTGTGTCACAGTTGTGCGTTGTGCGATGATTAAGTGGTATCGTCTTTTGCGTCCAGTGTTTATAGATCAAAATGTGTCTAAATTGTGGCTCAGTGACAGACTGCTCGACTGGCGTACTAAGTCTCAACCATAGGGGTGAAACTTTTTCGCCTCTCCTGGCTTGTCTTAGCGCCCGCCCTTTGCATAATCTGCATAGGGAAGATAAGTTTCAGGTTATTCAACAACAACAACAACAACTGGCGTACTAAACTTTGAAAGATCAAGTCCCTGTGCAGACCACTTGGGCGGGGCCTTGAAATGCCCCCTCACCCTCGCTTTATTAGCGGCTGTGCCCCCTGATTTTAATGCCCTCCGCTCGACAATGAAAAATGTACTAAAAATAATGCGCCACATTTTTAATCTATTTTCTCGAAAATTTTGCAGGGGGTATTGGGAGGTTCACAAAAATGGGTATCTTAGGGGGCGGAAGCGGGTGGCGCTTGGAAGATGTAAGGGAGAGTATATCCATACATGGGCACGGGGGTGTTGGGGGGAACCCCCTAATTCTGAGAAGGGGGGTTTAACCCCCCCCCCACTCAGAAGTGGGGGGAGGGAAAGGTTAACCCAACCAATTTTGAAAAAATCAAAAAAAAAGTCTTAAGATATAGATTGACTTTTAGCTGTCTCCAAACTTAAGTTTTAAGGTGAAAATGAATTATTTAAACAATAAAAAGCTCAAAAATGTAATAAAAAGGGCTTTTTGACTTAAAATTAGCGTTTTTTACCTATTTTTTCTTTAAAATCGAAAAACGATATGGGTAAAATGCACTCCAGAAAAAAAAACGATATGGGTATTTTGGGTTTCTCGGGTTTTAACCCCCTACCTTAATTTGGGGTTTAACCCCCCCCCCACTTCTTCCTACTCTTTCCATTGTACACCTATGATCATGCATGGATGAACACGGTCAAAAAGCTAGGAAAGGGTGTTTACCCCGGGTAATTGACATTTCAAAATCTAGGGGTGTCGAACTTCCCTAGCTTTCTAGGGGGGGGTCGATCCGGGATGGAAGATTTTGAAACCTAGAGGGGGTCAGGCATAGATAAACAAGGGGGGAAGGTTTGTGTCCACCGCGCCCATCCCCTAGCTTCAAAATTTTGCCCCCACCCCTAGAAAAAAAATCCAGGGCCCCCCTCCCTCCCCCCAAATTTTCGAATTTTTTACCTCTGACCCTTCACTAGATTTTCTAGAAATCTGACCCCCCCTCCCCTCTCGAGAAAATTTTAAGTACTTTTTTATACTAAATTTTCTTCCAAAAACGTGAATTTTTAACAGAAATTCATGTTTTTACACCCTTTTTATACCTAAATTTCGCTTTTTATTTAATAAAATGTAGTATTATCTTATAAAAAAACTATTATTAAACATTTATTGGTTTAAAATTGTTTTGTTTCGGAAATTGGACCCCACCCCACCTAACCCCCCCAAGCTTTAAAATCTTCCATCCCGGTTCGACCCCCCCCCCTAGAAAGCTAAGGGGAAGTTCAACCCCTCCTAGGACCCCCTCCTAGATTTTAAAATGTCATTTACCCGGGGTAAACACCCCCCTAGCTTTTCGACCGTGTTTATCCATGGGGTCAGGTGGGGTCCAATTTCTGAAACAAAATACTTTTAAACCATTAAATGTTTAATAATAGTTTTTTTATAAAGTAATACTACATTTTATTGAATAAAAAGCGATATTTAGGTATAAAAAGGGTGTAAAAACATGAATTTGTGTTAAAAATTCATGTTTTTGGAAGAAAATTTGGTATAAAAAAAGTACTTAAAATTTTCTCGAAAGTGGAAGGGGGGGGGGGTCAGATTTCAAAATCTAGAGCGGCGTCAGGGTTTAAAAATTCGAACATTTGTGGGGGGCTGGATTTTTTTTAGAGGGGGGCCCAAAATTTCGAGGCTAAGCTAGGGGGGGGGTGGACCACACGCACACCCTACCCCCCTTGTTCATCTATGTCTATGATTAAAAAAATGTAATTTTCGTACCGACCAGTGTAATAAATCCGTTTCCGTTCCAGGTTTTGAAGCTGTGCGCCAATCACCACCTCGACGGTGCGATGAAGTTGAACCCGATGGCCAAATCGGATCGGGCTTTCGTCTGGCACTGCATGGACTTCTCGGACGAGGAATTGAAGCAGGAGACACTGGCCGTCCGCTTCAAAAGCCCGGAGACGGCGGAGGCGTTCCGCGCCGCTTTCGAGCAGGGCGTCGCTGAAACCGCCCAGCGCAAAGACACGCCTAAGAAGCAGGACGCGGCGGCCAATCAGAGCGCGGCGCCGTCGGCAACGACCAATCAGGGAGCGGCGACTCCGGCGACGACGGGATTCGGCGACAAGTTCAAACCGAAGGCGGGGAGCTGGGAGTGCGGCGGTTGTATGGTGAGGAACGAGGCGGACAAGGAAGTGTGCGGCTGTTGCGGGACGGGAAAAGACGGCAGCGCCCCCAAACCCTCCCTGTTTGGGACGTCGGCTAGTTTCGGCGCGGCCACCGCGACAACCGGCGGCAGTTCAGCGGCTCCGGCCTTTAGCTTCGGATTCGGGAAGAGCGGCGCAGCGGCGCAGACGAACGGTAATTGATATTCAGACATGTGCACGGCCCCCCCCCGGGTTAAAACGGGGGGGGAGGCAATTCCAAAATGGGGGGGCACGGGGTGGCAACTTTTTTGACCCGGGGGGGGGCAATAAAACGGGGGGGGCAAGCAGGGGAAAGAAAAAAAAGAGAAAAAGGAGAAAAAAAGAAGGGAAAAGGGAAAAAAGGGACAAAAAAAGCGGAAATAAGGTAAAAATAGGTCTAAAATGGCTTAAAATACATTGAGATAGGGTAAAAACTGCAAAAAATTCGCGATGATGGCGTCATCATAGGTCAAAAATGGCGTCATATTTTTAGGGTACTTTTTCATTTTTTGGCGGGGGGGGGCAATAAAACGGGGGGGGGCAAATCCTCCAATAAAACGGGGGGGGGGGGGGCATTTTCAGACCGTGCACAGGTCTGGATATTGAGAATTGATGATAGTAGTGGTTCAGCTGCGGAAGGAAGTCTGAAATTTCGTTTGGGGTTTCGGTGTGTTTTTATTGAGTTTGTGACTTTTTTTTATTGTTTGAAATTGGTTACTCAAGTCTTAAGTTTTCAAGATAACTCATTTTTTGTTTTTTTCTTTTAATTTGGGGGGTCAACCATTTTTTCGACCATGCTAACCTCCCAGGAATTTAATAGGATTTTTTTTAATTTTTAAAGGGTGTTGTCCAGATTTAAAGTGGTAGGGTGTCGACAGCTTCGAGGTTTGTAAAGGGTGTGGTTATTCCTGCATCAACCCACCTTTTTATGCTCCCTCCCCTTTTTTAAAATTCAGTGAATGAAATTCGCGACTTTTTTTCCCAGGATTAATGTGATTCACATTTAAGTAATTAAGAAAAATAAGCGACACGGTAAATTAACCTAGAATGTGAGTTATGGTTAAATACTAAGTTGATGAGGAGATTTAAATTATAGTTTGGTGGTACGGTAAAGGCGTGGAAAATTTGGCCCTTTTTGGGGATACAAAAATAATTTTTAAGATTTTTTCAATTTAGAGTGCTCAAAATCTAGAGTGTAATCATTTCTGAAGCTAAAATCTTGAACTTTGTGGTGTTCTAAAGTTTTTTTTTGGGAAATTAAATCCCCTACCAATCCATAAACAATTAAAGTACAAGGTAAGTTAGAACTTAAGCCTTAAAAATTTGTTCTCTAATGGGTCCTGAAAGTTTATTTTGAATTAACACTCCATCGGCCTTGAATTTTTATTTTTAAGTAAAGCTGGTTTTCAATTTATTTTTATTTTTAATTAAAAGAAGTATACTTGTATACATTTAACCAACTATTCCGTCCGACCGCATTTTTTACACTGAAAGAACTTAAGCTTTTTTGATAAAAAAATTTCATGGAATCTTTATCGGTAGACTTTTTGCTCGTAAATTTAATGCTCATTCGACCATATAAATATGTTTTGCCCGCCCAATGTTTACTGAGAAACAAAAATATTACTTCAAAATAAACTTAATTTATTAGTGAAATGTTTGTCAAACTAGAAATTTTTTTCATTTTTAGGTTATAATAGGTAATATTATTGAAAGATGTTATAGGTAATATAATTGAAAGATGTTATGTTTTAAATATACGGTTCAAGTCAAAATATAGCTACTTTATTTTTTATTGTAAACGGTACATGGCTGTGTAAATTTTACAAATTAGGCACCATTTTGTGAACTGCATAACGGGCGACTCTCCGTCAACCAACACTTGAATTTTAAAACATAAATTAACACCGTCGGTCGACAAATATAAACTGACATAAATTTAGTTGTGGTCTATTGTTTGTTACTTAAATTTTTTTGTTATTTTAGTTAGTTTAGATTGTGATTTTGATATTCAATTATTTGCAGGTATCTAACTGTGTTAAAAAATTTAGCAGACATCCACATCGAAATTGTTGATAAAGAATAGAGATTGTTTAGAAATTTCAGAATATAAACGCCGTTATAATTGTTGAAAGCTCATTTTTCTATTATTTTTTGTCTAATAAGTAATTATTAGAAGATGACCCACAGCACACGAGAGCATTGCTGATTTTTTATCGTCGTCACTACAGCAAAATTCACATTCATTCAAAGTCACATTCATAATAATACACTTGACTAAGTCACTGTTTGTTGCATAATGTTTTATACACATTATGTTATGTCTCATTTTGCCGTAGTAACGACAATTATATAGGGCTGGACTAAACTTATTTTAGACTAGGCTATTTTAGTCTTATATTAGACTAGGCTTAAGTTAATTGGCTGTTTTTTGTAGGACAATTACAGCAGGTCAAAAACATTTAAAAAACAAAATTTTAATTTTGACAATTATTAATAGAAATTATTTAAAAGGCCATTCAATGTTTTTTAAATTATATTGGTTTTTGGTTGGGATGTTACAATTTAGTACATCGAAAAAATTAATGAACATAGGGGGACAGGGTGAGGTACAAACCATACATGGGCACGGGGGGGGGTTGGGGGGGTTAACCTCCCCAAATTCTGAGAAGTGGGGTTTAACCCCCCCCCCCCACTCAGAAGTGAGGGGGGGAGAAAAAGTTAACCCCCCCAATTTTGGAAAAATGAAGAAAAAAAATGTCTTTAAAATGACTTCTAACTGCCTCCAAACTTAAGTTTTGAGGTCAAAATGAATGTTTTAAGCAATAAAAAGCTCAAAAATGCAATAAAAAGGGCTTTTTGACCTAAAATTAGTGTTTTTAACCTATTTTTCCTTCAAAATCGAAAAACGATATGGGTAACATGCACTCCAGAAAAAAAACGATATGGGTATTTTGCGTTTCTCGGATTTTAACCCCCCCCCACTCCGGACCAACTTGCCCATGTATGGTACAAACCCCCTCGGTAGCCTCGGTCCTATGACTTAACTGAACTTTAGAGTGTAAAATGAGTTTTTTTCTAGCTCTAAAAAGTATGGACTTTCGATTAATCAAAAAAAAAAAAAATTATTCGTATGCCCAACCAAGTGATGCTTCCATAAGACCTGCATTCATATATATTGTTTTAATTTTTGACTTTAAGCCAAGCAAAACAATCGAAAATTAATTTAATTTTCAATTAGTTAATTAAATTTTTGTGATGTAGATTGATTTAAAACAAAACAAAAAAAAATGTAACCAGATATCTAGGATTTCTTGTCTGCGCTTTCACGATTTCTATGATTTGCTGAAAATAAATTTATACATCGCATGTCTTTGTTTACACAAATTTTTATAAAAATAGAACCTTTGATTTGAAAAAAAAAATTCGATTTTTTTGCTAAAATAAAATGTTTAATTTGATGTCTTATGGTGTTTGCATATTAGACGTGTCGATATTAGTATAAGGTCAGTATGGAAAATGGATATTTTTTATTTTGTTAATTTTTATTTAATACGTAGTTTTTTTAGATATTGGTTGTTTTAAACTTTTTGGATACTAGTTAATTCAAGTCCATATTGAACTTCTACTAGTATGTTAAGCCAAAACAGCTCAAAATTTAAAACTTTATTTTATACTGTTCATTAATGATAAACTTCTTGTTGTGTTTGTTTCTGATGTTTAAAGTAAAATTGCTTAAGTTGTTTTTATACCGAAATAAAGTTTCAAATTTTGAGAAGTGTTTTGTACAGTATAAAACATGATCGCTTGTAAAAATAACGAAAAATGTGTAACTTTTCCGTTTAAATTAACCGTTCCGTTTTTAAAACCACCAAAAATACCAACGCATATTAATATGTACATTTTTTTTTACACAAGTCTTAAGTTTTTACATAAGAATTTTAGCTGTATATATATTTTTTTCCATAATAAGGATAGCATAATTAATTTAAAAACATATAACGTAAAATCTAACTCCTGTTCGAAAACAAATGAAATTAAAATTAATTGCATAAGCCAAGCCATTATAACAAACAGCACCTATTATAATGACATTTTCGTGATTCACGCAAATTTGGTCATTAAAAAGTTTCAGAGGGGTCTAAACCCCCCTCCCCAAAAAAATATAATAAATCCAACCCCCTCCCCCTAGTTTAAAATGCAGTGCGGTCTGCTTTGCTTCCCACAGCAAAGTCCAACTCTCTTTCAGACAATTTGTGAAATATGGTTTTTGGTTTATTTTTGCTGCCAAAACGCGTTTTGTTAGTAAAAAAACTGCTTTTTTAGTGTTAAAAATTAAATAAAATTTTAGTGTAAAAAATTTAATAATATAAGGCCCAAAAAGACTTAAATTAACGATTTAGCAAAATTTTGAAGTCCCTAAAAATCAGGGGTTCCTGAGCCTCTCGGCGACCTTCCCCCCCCCCTCTAGAAAATTCTGGCCTTCCACCCATACGTGGGCAGGTGCAGAGTTATACATACCCCAAGTGGCGTGCCTAGGAGGTTGGGCGGCCGCCCCCCCCCGAAATCCGGCGAATCCGGATTTTTTGGTAAATGGAACCCTTACGTTTTTGAATTTTGGGAGAGAAAATTTTTTTCTTTAATATTAATACAGAAACTTTCCTGATGCCTTCCAAAAGCATATTAATAGTCAAAAAACCAAATTTTTCCCGCTTCGCGGGTAGTTTAATTTGACAGTTTATCTTAGTTTTTTGATTTCAAATCGATTATGCCGTTCAATAATTAAGGCATACATATTAAATCAAACTACTATAAACACTATTAACCTTTTATTAACGTTTTAAACACATGTTTTAAACCTAAAAGAATAAAAAAATCCTAAAATTTTGTAAGAAACATCATCTGGAATTAAAATTTGTAGCGTATTTTAGCACCTCAAATTAAAAATTTTCTCCCCGGGGGACATTCTGCCCCCGAACCGCCTGACAAGGGGCTGTGCCCCTTGACCCCGCTGGGGGCTCTCGCCCCCCCAGACCCTCATTTCTGGGGGCTGCCGCCCCCCAGACCCCCCTTCAGGAGGGTATTTACCTCCCAGACCGCCCCCCCAAATGAAATCCTGGGCACGCCACTGCATACCCCCATAAAAAATATCGATTACTGGCGACCCCCCCACTCCTCCCAAAAACTTAGGGAGTTCCTCGGACACCACCCAAAATACTACTCTAAAATTTTGGGGTCCCAGTAATAAAAACACTAAAAATGGGGTATTGGAGATATCTCCCCCCTCCAAAAAAAATTTCGGAAGTCGGGTATACCCCTTCACCTAAATTTGGGAGGCCCCCTTTCCACTCGAGGTTGGAGGTGGACCCACCTGCTGACCTGACCAAAAACATCCATGCCCTTCATCTCCCAAATTTTTTAAGCTCCTGAGTGGAATTTTAAAACCCTGACCTCGTATTTTAGGGATTAACTCTGCATGATTTGCAGTGTTAATTTTGTGTAAATCTACTTTCTTGTTCGTATGAAATGAACATAGTTTTTGTGAAAAGAGGTTTTTTGCCAATGTACATGTTTATGTACAAAAGTTTCGCGCGAATTAACCGTCAAATCCTTTCCTAAAATACAATTCACAAACATTCAGAGAGTCCATTTTTACCGCCGAGTTGGATTGGTTACTATTATTAAATCGCTTTAAATTTATTTGTTTACCTTTATTTGTGAATTTATTTTTAGTGCAAACAGTGTCGTCTCCCCCGGCGGCCATGTTATGTCCGGTGCAGGCGAAAAATTTGAAAAAAAGAATTTGTTTACATTATTTATTTGTAAATTTATTTTTTTAGTTCAAAACAGTGTCCTTACCCCGGCGGCTGCGTTAAGTCCGGTCCAGGTGAAAAATTTGAAAAAATTAAAGAATTTGTTTACATTATTCATTATTTTGTAAATTTTTTTAGTTCAAACAGTGTCGTCACCCCCGGCAGCTGCGTTAAGTCCGGCGCAGGCGAAAAATTTGAAAAAAAATTAAATAATTTGTTTACATTATTCATTATTTTGTAAATTTATTTTTTTTAGTTCAAACAGTGTCCTTACCCCGGCGGCTGCGTGAAGTCCGGTGCAGGCGAAAAATTTGAAAAAATTAAAGAATTTGTTTGCATTATTCATTATTTTGTAAATTTATTTTTTTTAGTTCAAACAGTGTCCTCACCCCGGCGGCCGCGTTAAGTCCGGCGCAGGCGAAAAATTTGAAAAAAATTAAAGCATTTGTTTACATTATTTATTATTTTGTAAATTTATTTTTTTTAGTTCAAACAGTGTCGTCACCCCCGGCGGCTGTGTTAAGTCCGGCGCAGGCGGAAAATATAAAGAAGCTCCTCCTTCCGGCAGATTTCTACGACGGCGTGGAGCGCCCCTGTCCCGGGTGTCTCGGCTGCGATGACGAAAGTAAAAAACAACTTATAATAATTGAGTTATAATACGTAATAATTCCACTCTCTAAATTTACTTTGTAATTTTTTTTTGAACAGAGACAATTATTGTTACTTTACAACTTATAAAAATTATTGTAATCTAAACAAATAATATTGTTACTTTTTTTAACCAATTACTTATTATTTTTGGTTTTCTAAAAATTACTTTGTTGAAAAAATGTACAAATTACTTTCTCGGTTTAAAATTCCGAAAACAGGCTTTTGGAAATCTATGAAGTAAATTTAGAAAGTATAATAATTAGAAAATATTTCCTGGTTAAATATTAGACGACACGCAAAAATGCAATCGATTACACTATTTTTATTTATTAAATATTAGGTGAACGGATGTCTGGGTTGCGATGACGAAAGTAAAATAATTTTAATAATTGCGATAGCTTGTTCAACATCGGGTGAAAAACACTCGCAGAGTAAAATATATTAAATCACAAAATGTGTATTTGTTTTTTAGACCTGTGCACAATCTGGAAATGCGCCTCACTCACCCGCCCCCCCCCCCCGCTTTATTGGAGGAGTTGCCTCCCCCCGTTGTATTGCTTCCCCCGTCCAAAAATAAAAAAAGTACCCAAAAATTATGGCGTCATTTTTCACCTATTATGACGCCATCATCTATAGATGAACAAGGGGGGAGGGTGGGGTCCACCCTCCCTAGCCACGAAATTTTAGGCCCTCCCCACCCCCAGAAAAAATCCAAGCCGCCCTTCCTCCCCCCCCAAATTTTTGAATTTTTTACCCCATAACACCCTCTAGATTTTGACATCTGACACCCTCCCTCCCCTCTCGAGTAAATTTTAAGTACTTTTTTTATACTAAATTTTCTTCCAAAAACGTGAATTTTTAACACAAATTCATGTTTTACGCCCTTTTTATACCAGAATATCGCTTTTTATTCAATAAAATCTAGTATTATCTTATAAACAAATTAGGTGTTCGAAAATTTGAACGCCAGCAATAGAACGCCGCGCACTTGAACGCCGAGCATTAGAACGCCAAGCATTTGACCGCCGCAGGATTGCATATAAATTTATGCAAATTTCAGTTTTCCGCCACCTACAGAGAATTATATCAACACAACACTACGGCAACGTAAACTCCCCAAAACTATTGTGAACAGTCCCAAAATTTTGCTCGTGACAAAAAAAACATTAAATTTTTCGTTTAATTTTTAGGTTTTGCTTAGGCTAAGGAATAAACGTTTATCTTAAACAAACAAACCATTAAATATAAATTTAGCATGAAAATTTGGCTTGATTTTTAGATTTCACTTAGGTTCAGGAATTACAGGTTTAAATCATTAAAGAAGCCACCATTCACTAAATTTTTTTTTGATTGTATGTTTTGCTCAAAACTATCCAAAGCTTTAGAAACCTTTCTACATTTTTTTGCCATGATGATTTTCATTCAATGGAACTTACCTAATTATTTTTAATTTTGAATGGGGTTATTTCCAGAGGCGGAAAAGGCCCTGGAGGCATTGGAAGTGCTGGCCAATCAGAATCCAGAAGCGGAGGACGGCTACTACGACGAAAGCGCGGAGGACGATTGGCAAGACGAGGAGGAAACGATACTTTTCGAAAAACAGGCAACTCTCACTCGCTTCCAGGACGGGCAGGAGAAAAAGGTGAGATTGACCAATGAGCAAAGATCAGATACGTTCAATGACGTATGTTGCGAAGTTGTTGAAGGATTTTGTGAAATCCAAAAAACGGTTTTGTAACAAAAAAATGGATACTACAGGACTTTTAAACCTTATAAACCTAATTAATTTTTAACCTTCAACCGTATTCCTACTCCTGATCGATTGATGTGTTGTTGTGCCATTACCCGTTCAAACCATAGGTGGGTTGGGGGTTATACCCCCCAAAAATCCCGACTATAGCCGACACCCCCCCTTAAATTTTGGGGGTATCCCGGACACCCCACCTCCTAAAATTTGGGGGTCCCAGTACAAAAAAACGCTAAAAATGAGGTATTTAAGGTATACCCCAAAAAAAAATTTTGGGACACCTCCCCCAAATTTCGGGGTTGGGTATACTCTCCCCAAAATCCTGGAGGCTGCCCACCTATGGTTCAAACTTGTGTTTATAGCTCGCACTCGAAGGGCGTCATAGGTCTGAAAAATTACACAACGGAAGTTGTCAAAATTTTATTAAAGTGTTTTTTAGTCTAACGGGAGAGTGGAAATTTGCTACGACGAAGAAATGAACGGGTATTTCATTAGGTTTTTCTCAAGCAACGAAGACAAATTACTGCAGGAAGTGATCTTTAAAGTATGCTTTATTTTAACGCTTACCGTCTGATGATCCATGTCAAAAATTATATGCCTTCTTTGTAATCTCTCTGTTATAACTTGATTTGAAATTATGCGTTCAAAAGTATAGACAATGAGAAAAAATGATTGCTGCAATCATTGTTGGGTAGTCTTCCGGATGTTTTTTTTAAAGGGGGGTATACCTGACGGATTGCGGAAATGGTCATTTTACAGTTGCGGTAATGGGGCTTTTACACTGCATCAATGACAGCACGCAACGGGTCTTTCTCAAACAAGGGGTTATTTAATTAGCTTTTTTTTGACATACGCGTAAATCCGAATTCCTCAAATTAAATTGAAGAGAAGGCGTGTGTGAGAGTTTTCTTGTAAAATTCGAGATTTTTCATCTTTATACTTTTTATAAAAAAAGTAATACACTATTTATAATTTTCGCACAAAATATGATTCGCAAGGCCGATATTACTCAACAACCACAATACTATACACAACAAACCATTAAATGATAATATTGTAACAATATAGTGTGTCTCAGTCGGGACTCGATCTCGGGACCTTCAGTATGCAAGTCGAAAGTTCTGCACTGCGTCACGACATCGACTAAAGCTATTCTTTTAGGCTGAAATTATGGGCTTAACCGCTCTCGCCAGGAAGAAATAAACAATAAACTTGCGAGCGGGAAAAATTAAAAAAGGTAGTTTTCAGCGGTTATGTAACCAATTATTATTTAGTTGCGTCATGTGTTTCTCTGCACGTGATATTTTCTCGAGAAACGAGTGGTTACTTTACCACTCATCCATTTTCACCCTGATAGAATTTATCTTTAGTAATAAAATACATAATAAACTATTGTAGGAGATGACGCTTTCGTGTCAAATGAAAGGAAAACGCGGATCCGCGACGTGGAGGGTGAGCGAAAATCCGGACCATCAAATAACCCGGACCCTTACCTTCAGCTCTGCGGCGGCCATGAACGAATTCGCCGCAACTTTTAACGACGTTAGTGCGCTTTCTATTACTAATTATTATGTGGGATATATGCTAACAACTCCCGTTGCGATGATGTTTCAAAAATATGACGCCTTATAAATACTATACTAGTTCTAGTGTAACACTGTCGAGTGATGGTGTATATCAGCACGTCAGACAAAAAGGTACTGAGGCTGGAGATTACAAGTTCAAGTTTTGTGTCGCTTTTTTTTCTTAAAAAACAGCGAATTGTTTGGCATTCTTTCTTTCAAAAACTCGATTTATTCGGCCTCATATTTCGGACTTCACAATATAAGGAACAAATTAGCACTCAATGATAGAATAAAGTTTTATCGCCGAATGGACTCGGGGATGACGGTGAGTCCCTTCCTGAATAATATTCCATTTTTAACGAGGTCAGTGTTTATTTTTAATGAATCCCTGATTAGGAATAAACGACCGACGCCAAGGCAAAAGGGTCCCTAGCATAGGTGTTTTTTTTTGGGGGGGGCAGAGGGGTGCACCCCCCCCCTAGAGCCAAAATTTTGGACCCCCCTCCCTAGAAAAAAATCCGGGGTCCCCCTTCCCCCCGAAGCTCGAGAACGGTCCGGCCTGACCCCCCCCCTAGCAAGCTAACCCCCTTCCCCTCTCCCGACCAATTTACAAATAATATAATTTTTTATTTACTGTCAAAAACACGGTTTTTTAGTTAAAAACAGTGTTTAAATACACTTTTTAGGCCTAAATAGGCTGTTTTAATACATAAAATTAAATATTAGACCTAAAAACACTTAAATTATTGAGTTAAAAAAATTTTGCTAAAAAATTGGACCCCCCTAAATTTGAAATCTCGCACCCGGGGTCGACACCCCCTAAAAAGCCAGAGGGGTCCGGGTCCGGACCCCCCCTAAAAAATTTTGGCCTTCCACCCGGGGGTGGACCCATAGGTGAGCACGGTCGGGGAAGCTAGGGGGGTGGTTACCTGGGGTAAATCGAATTTTGAATTCTAGGAGGGTCCCAGGGGGGGTCCGGACCCCCCCTAGCTTTTTAGCGGGGGTCGACCCGGGGTGCGAAATTTTGAAATCTAGAGGGGGGTCAGGTGGGGTCCGGTGTCCAAAGCAAAACAGTTTTAAACCATAATAACTTTAATAATTGTTCTTTTTATAGGATAATACTACATTTTATTGAATAAAAAGCCATATTCATGTATAAAAAGGGTGTAAAAGCATGAATATGTGATGAAAATTTACGTTTTTGGAAAAAAATTTAGTATAAAAAAGGTACCTAAAATTTTATTAAAATCTTTAAAAATAATAACTTCTGCAAAAATAGATTTTAGCAGTAAAAATGTAAAAAAATAACTTCTTGCCTTTTTTAGTCCACTCTAGCTTTAGGAATTTATTTACTTGAACACATGTTGATCATTTAAAACAAGGCAAAAAATGTGCTTTTAAAACCCAAAGACATACAATTGTTAGATTTTTCATGTATGATATTTTATACATTTAAATCTAAGTATAGAATCGTGAGTTAAATAATCCAACAACGGATCTTTGGGAGTCTTCAAAACCCATTGCACGGTAAACTTTATTTTCCTAAGCAAAACCCAAAAATTAAGCTAAACTTTATCATAATATTTCAATAATAGTGTGCTTTTTAAAAATATCGAATAATTTACTGTTAAAAAAGGCAAGCAATTGTTTTTTGGAAAATATTTTACTAAAATGTTTTATTTGCAATTATTTCTGAGGCTATTTTTTCCAAAGAAAGGCATTTTTAAGAATTTTTTTTAACACACTACGAAAAATAACCACAAAAATGTTTTGACAGCACAATCAAAGCATAACAGCAACCTTAATGCTTATTATCTTTTAAGTCGTCTCATAGATTCTCAAGATTTTTAAAGCTAGTTATTATAAAAAAAATTCACGAAAATGTAGACAAATTACACGAACATGTTTTAATGTTATGAAATTATTATTTTTGTTTTATGTCTTCTCAATAATTTTATTTTTATAATCCTCTTTTATAAGTCAGTCAAACAAACTAAATGATATTTAAATATAATAAACTATTGTTATGCAATAAGTTTATTCCGTTTTATGCAGGAAGGTTATGTTTTTTGCTCGTCAGTACCCTCGTTTCCCCCTTGCATAATGAATCGATTTTGCTGCGAGGTTGTGGTGAACGCAATTTTTTTAAGCCCAGTACCTTTGTGTCCAGTACCCTCGTGTCCAGTACCCTCGTGTCCAGTACCCTCGTGTCCAGTACCCTTGTGTCCCGTTCCCGTTAAAACAATAATGCGTTTTATGTACTTCAATTCCATTCCTAGTGCTTCGTCCATATCCAACGGGTTATCGTTTTTTGATTCTAAATTAAAAAGGTCTGTTATTAAATTTACAACTTCGTTAATATTAATATTGGGGAATTATTAAACCCGTCTGTATAATATCTAATCTACGACTTTTTAAATATTAGCATTAGGGAATTTTTTTTGTTTCATTATCAGGCTGATATTCGTTATAGAACCTTAAAGTTATAAGTCTGAAACTTTAACATACCGATAATTGTTTATTACACATTAGGGCATTAAATCTTTTTTATAATACGTACATAGTAGTTTGAAACACTGACGGAACTGAGGTTTCTATATTTTAGGGCGTTGAATTGGCGCAAAACGGGAATTTGAGCGAAATCAGCGGATTTCTACCCCAAACATCTTCCGGTTTCGGACAGCCCAAGGACGTCACTTCGGCCTTGAAAGAGCTGATGAACCGAGAAAATTAATAGGTAAAATTATTTTTTCGTTTGTTTTTTACCCTGAGCGTTTCGACGTGAACAGCGGTACTGGTACAAGTTTTCTGGCGATAATAGTATGTGTTTTGGTTCCAATACTTTTTTGTTTTTTGCGTATTCGTTGTATTTCTTTTTTCATAAAAAAGGATCGGCTTAGAAACAATTCACTCAATTCCAGTAGTGTGGAGTAATTAGATTCGTACGACAGTTTGCGCGCTGAGTGAAATGCGCCTGTACTGTCAGCGCCGCAATAACCACTAAGACAAAGACTAAGTGCCACGACTAAGTTCACACTTTTGCAATAAATTGGATTGCGCGGCTTATAAATTAATTATGATCATTTTCAATGTTAGAGCTAATTAATTAGCGAATTTAAAATTAATTAGTTCAACTTATTTCGCTAAGGCAAATTTTTTTGGTATAATTTTTCGCTGAGCTCTAAAAAAGAATAATTTTTTGAAACTGTAACGCTTTACTTTCACTTGGGACGACAGTTTGTCATACGAATTTAACCTTTTTGAACCCACGAAATAAACTGGCTTTATTGGCTCCAGGCTATTCCAATACAAAATTATTTACTTTTTTTAGACATTTCAAAAAGGAACCAAAATTTTGCAATATGTTTACTTGAGATCCTAATGGTTGATTTCCGTGAGATTTCGAGTAACTTTATCCACTATTTAAATCAATAAATTTTAGTCAATAATGTTTTATTTCGCTTAAACATTGTGGTAGTTAAGCCGTGTAAAATTCGGGTCTTTTTCCGTAAGTAATTTTAACCCTGTTCGCTCATGATTGATGTATTGATTGATTGATTTTAGATTGAAATAAAGAACATGAATATTTCAAGAGAAAATTTTATAAAAATAGAAGAAAAGTGATGAAACCAGCTGTTTTTTATGATGTTACAAAAATTAAATAATAGTCTGTGTTTGAATTTATTAAACGTCTTGCTAGTTTTTTTCGCAAATAATGTTTTACATTTTCTTCTGGTTGATAAATAAAATGTTATTTAACAATAACGTAATCAAAATTTGGGCATTATTAATAGCTTAGCAAGACGTTTACTAATATTTTGATATTTGCAGTTTGGGGTGTTAATTTTTTTTTATTTTTTTTTATTTTTTATTTTAAATAATTTTTTTTAAGTTGTCAAAAAAATCCATAAACCTCTCCATCATTAAACCTCGATTAAGGTCTGAAAAGTGCATTTGCCACATTCGATTAGTGATCTTTCTGCTTGCTAACCATAAACGCAAATAAAACTATACACAAAACGCAGCTGGAATTTGCTTATTAAATAAAAAATAGAAGTAGTTTAATCGTGATAACAAACTCATTTTTAATAAACAATTTCTATTAACAATTTTATTCAGCAAATTAGCTATTATTAGTAAAAATATATAAATATATTTTTATTAATAGTAGTAAAATTATTGTTATAATCCGTTATAACATGGCCCCAATTGTTGGAGAATACAACTAGCCAGAGTTGGTTTAGAAATGGTACAAAAAGCAATTTGCAATTAGTTTTGATAATATTTTTGTTTTTGCCAATTTTTGTTTGTCATGCCACCAATGCTTATTATTATTATATGTTTGGAAATAAAATGTTTTTTTTCAGTTTTCTCAAAAATATCAACGTATTGTTTTTATGGAAAGATCGCATTTAAACTAAATAACTGAGAAATAGCGCCACAATTATTTTTTACAAACCCCTACTAAAACTTCCAAAAGACGTTAGCCAATGACGAGAAGGGTGTTCATTTTTTAAACGGAAATCTTTCAGTCTTCCAATCAGCTTTTGCTCTATCCGTATTTGTTTTAAACTATCCAAAAGCTGGCGTTTCATCCGCCTGCGTGTTACATCCAGTTTATTTGGCTAAACAAAATCACTTCGCCAATAGCTGGCGCTTCCTTCGCCCACTTTTTATCCACTTACATTTTAAATAAAGCTTATTGGTAATAAAAATCTTACTCAGCCAATGAGTGGCGCTTACCTCCCCCCAAGTTTGCTTAAATGCAGTCTGACGTTTAACGGTTACCGTGTTGTTATGACGGGAAAAGTTGCAGTTTACAAACGTCCGTCTGCGTCGTGGTATCTTTAAAAATTACGGCGTTTTAAAGAACTTTCGTCTGTCTTTTAAAATATAAACGCGAAGCGTTTTTTTTAAATTTATCTAATATGAAACCGTTGTATACTTTGTTTTTTTTTTAATTTGTTTTTTTTTTGTTTAAATTGAGTTTATAATTGGCGTGTCATGTAGACTTGGGTTTACACTGTCATAATGGCGGGAAATATTGCTTATGTATATTTGCTGTCAATACCTACGTGTAATACTTAATAAATAAATCTATTTTTTTACTCGCTTATTTTTTTGTACACGAACGGTCATTATCAGCCCTTAGCCTGGGTATAAATGGTTGAAACCCAATGAAATTTCATACTGTTATATTTTTAATTGAAAATAAAAGAAGTATCTAGTAGGAGCGGAACTTGTTAAATTTGCTTTAATCACAGAAACACAATTTATGTAAAATAATGAAATTTATATGTAATGATGTTTTAGTAATTCTTTTAGAATTTTGAGATTTTCAGATTGAAACAATTTGTATCTATATTGTATTAAACCTATAATTTATTAAACATATAATTTATTAAACCTATAATTTATCATATTAAAGTTTGATTCCATCAGGGTGAAAATAGCAGGGTGTTCAAGTAACCACTCTGAGAAAATATCACGTGCAAAGAAACATGTGACGCAGCTAAATAACAACTTTTAACTTTTTTGTAATATTTTCTTCGCTCGTGTTTTTATTGTTTATTTCTTCCTGACGGAGAGCGGTTACGCCCTTAATTTCAGCCTGGGAGATTTTAGCTTTAGATTCAGCGCTGGTAAACCTATATATTGCGTGGTGTAAACTCTAAAATTTAAAATAATCACATTTTTAGATAATTTAACAAATTACAAAAAAAAATTTTGTCTATCATTTTTATGGCAACATGGTCAAATATTGTATTAACATTTGCAACCAATTTTAATGTGCTTCATATCACAAACTGGCTCTAGATATTGTAATACCAACATAGATGTTTTTGGTTGGGTCCGCAAGGATGGGGTCCACCCCATAGATGAACAAGGGGGAAGTAGGGTGGGGTCCACCCCCCCTAGCCTTGAATATTTGGGGGCTCCCCTAGAAAAAAAATCCAGGGGAAGATTTTGAAATCTGACCCCCCTCTCGAGAAAATTACTTTTTCTATACTAAATTTTCTTCCAAAAACATTAATTTCTAACACAAATTCATGTTTTTACAGCCTTTTTATATCTAAATATTCGTTTTTATGTAGTATTATGTATTCAATAAAATGTAGTATTATCTTATAAAAAAACTATTATTAAACATTTAATGGTTTAAAAGTATTTTGTTTCGAAAATCGGACCCCACCTGACCCCCCTCTAGGTTTTGAAATCTTCCACCCCGGGTGGACCCCCCTAAACAGCTAGGGGGGGGGTTCGACCCCCCCTAGGACCCCGCTCCTAGACTTGCCAAACTCATTTACCCGGGGTAAACACCCGACCCCTCAGCTTTTTGACCCGTGTCTCGATCTATGGCTCCCACCCCCGGGTAGAGGGCAAAATATTTTTGGGGGAGAGGGACGGGGTCAGTTACAAATATGCACTCTAAAGAGAAACAGCTACTTTCTACTTTAATTTTGATACATTGATTGTTAGGATGGGTGCATGTTTTTTGTAGATATTGCGTTTTCTGCAAAATCCTCGATTTTTTTCTTTAAAAACACCAAACGACCGCGGTGATTTCATTAAGTTTGCCCAATATTTTTGCCTACACTTCGTATTTTTAGCGAAAAAAAATCAAAGGTTTTTTGTACAGGAAACGCAATATCTCGACAAATACTGCGTCAATCTTAACAATCAAGGTATTAAATTGAAGTAGAAAGTAGACGCTTTCTTTGAGTGCATATTAACTAATTTTTTATACCCATTGAGTAATTTTTCACGTACTGATTCACTGAAGATATTTTAATCCAGCATAGTTCTCTCTAGCGAAGTCGACCCCCTTCCCACCACTTTACAAGTAATTTTTCTTATTTACTTTCAAAACCACGGTTTTTTAGTTAAAAATAGTGTTTAATTACACCAAAATATATAATATACCAAAAAATGTGCAACTCCTATATAAAAAGTAGGTAAAAGTATGCCATTATAATAAACCTCTACATTTAAATGGTACCCTCCATTATAATGGCATATTAACCATTTTAATTTGGCGAATTAAAATGGAGAGGAATCCATTATAATAGCCATTTATTGAATTAATTTCACTTCATAATACTTACTACAAGTGTAATACTGTCCGGGTCGCACGAGTTTTCACGTGTCGGACAGTATTAGACCGACACGCAAAAACCGTGCGGCCCGGACAGTATTACAATTGTAGTAAGTATTATGAAGTGAAATTAAATCAATAAATGGCTATTATAATGGCTTCCTCACCATTTTAATTCGCCGAATTAAAATAATTACTATGCCATTATAATGGAGGGTGCCATTTAAATGGAGAGGCTCATTATAATGGCATGCTTTTACCTACTTTTTTATATAGGAGTTGCACACTTTTCGGTATATTATATATTTTGGTGTAATTAAACACTATTTTTAACTAAAAACCGTCGTTTTGACAGTAAATAAGAAAAATTACTTGTAAAGTGGTGGGAAGGGGGTGGGCTTCGCTAGAGAGGGCTATGCTATATTACTCTCGAGCTATGAGGGAGAGGGGCCCCCAAATTTTTTCTAGGGGGGTTCCTTTTTTTTCCAGTATAACGTATATTGAAGTTGGTGGGTTAATTTTTCATTTAATTATGAAAAAAAAATTAACCCATAAGTCCGCTTCTGTGTAGGGTTCGAAGAGGGCCAGTCCTCAATTTTAAAAAATTAAACAAAATTTTTCTTCAAAAATTTTTTTACGCCTCTCCAACCTTAAAATAGATCATGAAGTTATTTTCAACATAAACCTAAAACTTGCTGTACAACATTAAAACCTTTCGTTTAATAAACAGACGATAGATATACACTCGCAATGTAAGTTTCAGTTAGTGATTTATATGAAACCAAAAAGTGGAAAATCCATCTTTTGCCTTAGTCACATTATCAAATTAGAGTAAAACTGCTGTTATTGGAAAGTTTTTAACTAGGATTTTAAAATATTTAAAATTTTGGCAACCTTTACTGTCATTAGCACCATCAAAATCAGAATTTTGAAATGAAAGTAAAGTATGTTTATTTTTTACGTTTAAAACAGAACGGTATATTAGATGAGAAATGGCTGCAACGAAAAGTTGATCACCAGCTTTTGAATCCCGGTTTAAGATGGTCATGCAATGTAACTTAATAAGCGCCTTGCAACTCCAACTTTCTATAAAAGAAATTAAACCCTCACACAAATTTGTGGTGCGTGCGTGCATGCCTGCATGCCTGCGTGCGTGCGTGGGTGCGTGCGTGCGCGCGTGTGTGTGTGTGTGTGTGTGTGTGTGTGTGTGTGTGTGTGTGTGTGTCTGTGTGTGTCTGTGTGCCTGTGTCTGTGTGTGTGTGTGTGTGTGTGTGTGTGTGTGTGTGTGTGTGTGTGTGTGTGTGTGTGTGTGTGTGTGTGTGTGTGTGTGTGTGTGTGTGTGTGTGTGTGTGTGTGTGTGTGTGTGTGTGTGTGTGTGTGTGTGTGTGTGTGTGTGTGTGTGTGTGTGTGTGTGTGTGTGTGTGTGTGTGTGTGTGCGTCCATGCGGGCGTGAATTCCCCATAACTAAAATGCATGTGCAAAATCTTTGCATTTCATCGTGTAGTAATATCTATAAAGTATAGTTTTAAAATAAAGAAACTAAAAAATTACGATTTTTTTCTAAATTTTATTTTTTTTTTGTACTCTTGTACAGTAAATGACGCTTATTCAGAAATAGTCTATAATTGTTGCTTTAAAAAATACTTTGCTGTTGTTTCTGTCGCAGGTTTTTGTAATATCAGTTGTGATATTTCTCTCCTCCAATATTATGCTCTGGAGCTCTGGACTCTTGGCAATACGCTTTAATTAAAATAATGCGGAACTCTGGGGTTGCTCTAGAGCTTCAAAATAAAGTTTGCAAACATTAATGTTTTGAAGAATATCAGACAAAGTAAATTTTTCCAAAAACAAACATAATAAAAAGTGAAGACATCAAGTATCAGTCTAAGCTTGGGTTTGTACCTATATTTTAAAATAAAAAAAAATATTAAAGAGTATATAAATAACTTCAAACTAGAATACCACTGCCACACATAACTGGTTTTATAGATTTTTGCCAACATGAGGCCAATAATCGCCGTTCACGCTGGCGCCGGTTCCTTTTCTGAATCTAAAATCAAGCCCACCCTCTCGCTGGTCAAAAGAGCATGTAGAGAAGCAAAGTCTAATGGAACAGGCCATTTTTGCAGTTCAGACAGGGAAGGTAAAGAAGCTTTAAGGTTGGATTCCGTTAATCTGGTGACAAACGCCATTGAAGTGCTGGAAGGGAGTCCACTGACAAATGCAGGTTATGGCTCCAATCTCACCATAGCAGAGACAGTGGAATGTGATGCCGGGCTGATGGACGGATCGCGTCTTCAGTTTGCATCTGTTGGAGCCGTTTCCCAGATCCGCAATCCTATTCAATTGGCTAAAAACTTACTTCGGTACCAACTAGACACAGAAGATTCCGCCCTGGTTCCTCCTATGACACTAGTGGGCGCTGGTGCAGAGAATTTCGCTAAAAAACTGGACAATAAGGCGATTCTGCTGGGAAAATCAGATGATATGATTAGTGAGCAGAGTCATAAAGCATACCAAAAAGCTTTGGAGCAAGTGTCTGGCCCAAGAAATAAGAAAAAGCATTCTGACTCAGTGCAGTTAGATACAGTTGGTGCTGTTGCTGTTGGAAGTAATCACTCAATAGCTGCAGGTTGTTCCAGCGGTGGACTGGTGTTGAAGCAACCAGGGAGAATAGGACAAGCGGCTGTGTATGGTGCTGGCTGTTGGGCTGAGAGTGGTCCTCGGTTTTCTATTGGCGCCAGCACCAGTGGTTGTGGTGAACACATTGTCAGAGCCAACCTTGCTCGTGCGGTGTGTGAGGACATTATAAACTATCCTCAATTTCAGGATAACGCCTCAAACCATTCTGATTATGAATATCCTTGTGCTACAGATAGTGGAATTATGCTGCCTCAGGCGCTGGAATCCTCCTTCAGGCGCCGTTTTCTTCAGTGTAATGCGTTGCGGAAGCGGAACTGCAACAAAAACTATGTCCTGGCTGGAATTTTAGTGGTACTGATTGACCATCATCTGAATGAAGCAGAAATCGCCTGGTGCCATAATACCAACCAGATGTGCATTGCCTATACAAATAACTTTGGAAAAACAACTTCAATTCTAAGTGAAAGATCTGAAGTATCAGAACTTGCAGTGCAAGGAACTGGGTTCAAGTTTTAGCTACTAACCCAATAAATGGCAGAAACTGTTTTGATGGTGTGATTATATAATTCTAAAGTTTTGAATGAGTCCTCATTGTTATACCTGCAATTGATACGGTAAACTTGAAAAATATTTTTAATCTAAATATTTTTTATTAAAACAAGTTTCAATTTTTTTTTTAGTTTTTTATTATTTTTACCATGATCAATGAGGGCGTTATATGGCTATAGGGTAATGCATTTAATTTCGGCACTTTTCCCAATTGGGCATTTTTGATTTTGGACTATATCTTTGGTAATCCTGGACGGAATACGACGTTTAATAGCTCAAATGAGAGCTAATTATATGTTGATGACTGTTGTAAGGTTTTTATTTGTTATGTTATGATATTTTTATGTGAAATTGTGTCATTTATAAAAAATAAAATTGTTACTCGTTTTTAAAACATGGGCATTTCATGATTACGCAATAAATTGGTTTAAAAATTAAACTGTCCTGGTAAAATTTAGTTTATTTTTAGAATTTTTAGTGCCCGTGGTTCTACGTTGCGTCTGTGGTGAGCAATCGTTATAAAATAAAATAGTGTAATTTCGGCACACATATTGCTGTAGGTAAAACGGGTTGAATTAAGTGGTCGGATGTTAAATTGAAGTTGTAAATAGTTAAAACACAACGTTGAAATGTGTAGGGGTCATAGAACTGCTTTTAAACTCGATTAAAGAGGTCTTTTTAAAAAGTGCCGAAATTAAATGCACTTTTTTCCCAAATTTTGCTCATTTTGATACCATTTGGCATTTTAGCTGTAACTTTTTACCAATTACACGTTAAACAACAAGTTGTAGCTTAAATTAAAGAAAACTGTCTGGAGATAATGATAGGTTTTTAAATTTTTGAAAATGATGATTTTTTTACTGAGAAACAATTGATTGTTTGTAAAGTGCCAAAATTAAATGCATATATTTAATTTCGGCAATTTTCCATTTTTTTTAAAAACTGATTTAATTAAGTAAAAAAACTACTTTCGTACAATGAAACTTTTATGACGCAACGCAGTATCGTGAAAGCTTCAAAATGAGCTATCAAACATGAAAATCGGGCCATACAGTGAAAAG
The DNA here is from genome assembly GCA_030248175.1 of Microlaimidae sp. YZB2_3. Classification (NCBI taxonomy): domain Eukaryota; kingdom Metazoa; phylum Nematoda; class Chromadorea; order Desmodorida; family Microlaimidae; species Microlaimidae sp. YZB2_3. The sequence continues at coordinate 19,859 of JASAMX010004863.1, read as the reverse complement.
TTACTTTGGAAAAACAAAAAAGTGCCGAAATTAAATGCACTACCCTATGCATAGGTTTTTTTGGGTATATTCCTCCCATTCCATCATTTGGTAGACAGGAAAGTGTGACAAAGTAAGTTTTCAAAATAAAAAAAATAGAAAGAAGGTGGGCCTAAATATTTTCTGGAAAGGGATTTTTAGGCTATGGTACAGACCTGTGCACTGCCCCCCCCCTCTGGGGTTTTATTGGGGGGGACAATTCTAAACTGAGAGGCACAGGGGGCAACTTTTTTGAAACAGGGGGGGCAATAAAACGGGGGGACAAGCAGGGAAGAAAAAAAAGAGAAAGAAAGATAGGGAAAGAGAAAAAAGGGACAAAAAAGCCAAACAAAGGTAAATTTAGGTCTAAAATGGCTTAAAACGTATTGAAATGGGCTAAAAACTGCAAAAAACTCGCGATGATGGCATCATTATAGGTCAAAAATGGCGCCATAATTTTAGGGTACTTTTTCATTTTTTGGCGGACGGGGGGGCAATAAAACCGGTAGGGAGGGTAAATCCTCCAATAAAGTGGGGGGGGGGGGGGGGGCTTTTCAGACCATGCACAGGTCTGATGGTAATATAACTAAAAATCTTTTTTTCTTTAGCAAATATTTAAGGCATATTTTAAAAGTCAAATTTTCTTGTTTGAAATCCTTATATATTAGAAAAATGTTATTATGCTTAAAAAAATTTAGAAACAATGTGTTTTATAATTTTGGGATGACTTGCTACCAAATGGTGCTTGTACAATTTAACCAATTTTAAAATTGTATTAAATAATAATACCTGTATCTTTTTCTGTACATTAATATGAGCAATTTTACCAATGTAAAAGTTTGTACAAAATCCAAAGACAGCTGAATGGCCTACAGTTGATAAGCAATGTTATACTTATTGTGGGAAGGAAAAACAATTCAGAATTTTGATAAATAAATCAAAAAAATTTTAACTTTGGCTAGTATAAACGGTATTCCATCATTTAGAGGGTGTATATTACATGGAGGAAAAATGGTACAGCTTTTGGGTGGACCAAGGAGAGGTGCAAGGCATACATGGGCACGGGGGGGGGTTGGGGGGTTAACTCCCCCCCACATTCTGAGAAGGGGGGTTTAACCCCCCCCACTCAGAAGTGGGGGGGAGAAAAAGTTAACCCCCCCCCAATTTTGGAAAAATGAAGAAAAAAAATGTCTTTAAAATGACTTCTAACTGCCTCCAAACTTAAGATTTGAGGTCAAAATGAATGTTTTAAGCAATAAAAAACTCAAAAATGCAATAAAAAGGGCTTTTTGACCTAAAATTAGCGTTTTTTACCTATTTGTCCTTCAAAATCGAAAAGCGATATGGGTAAAATGCACTCCAGAAAAAAAACGATATGGGTATTTTGCGTTTCTCGGATTTTAACCCACCCCCCCCTAATTTGGGGTTTAACCGCCCCCCACTCGGGACCAACTTGCCCATGTATGGTGCAAGGGAAAGGGTGTGAGGGCTTTTGTAACTTCTGATGCAAAGGTAAGTACGCGGAATCGGAAAATAAAATTGGGGAAACAAAAGATGAATCAAGATGATCAGAACTATCACTCAAACAAGATGCTCAAAACAGACATTCAATCCAGAACAATTTTAGCACTTTCAATAATAACATACCATTTCCTTAAATCCTTTAACAAGGTTGTCCTTAGTCATATCATTCTGCACTGGCCCATATTAAAAGTGAGTTCTAATATTGTGTAGGATGATATGAACAGCGATTCTCATTTTATATGGATTGGGATTTCTACACAAACAAACAAAAAATATTGTGGGTAGTTTGTTAAATGAAATAATAGAAGCCAATTAAATTATTTGTTTAGTATGGGATGTAAGAAAACAAAAAAAACAAACTAGGGAGTACAATGTGTTATCTTTCTGCAAAATTTGCTATAACCAAGATATATTACTAAAGTTTGTTAAAAATGATTGAAACTGGCGAAAAAACGTAAATTTCAAAACGTTATATCTCAGGAACGTCAAAACGAATTAGAACAATACCTATATCAGTGTGTAGCTTAGATTTTTAGCTATCATTTAAAATTAAAATAAAGAAATGTTCATAAATGACGTCACCACTACAGCCAATAGACTAGCCTGGAATAAGCGTCTTTTACTGTACGATAGAGGGTACAAAAAAAAAATAAAATTTGAAAAAAACTTACCTTTCCTAGTTCTTGAGTTTAAATCTATACTTCATAAAAATTGCTATACGATGATATGTTTCACTACGTTGAAGTGCTGTAATATATCAGTTTGTGCTAAATAAATTATTGTTTTTTAATTAAACGTCACAATAGTTTAAAATCACCACTAAAATTGTATTATCCTAAACAGTGATTTCAAATTACTAGAAATAAAGATGAAATTTGTGCTTTTAATTTAATTTTAAACCTACATAGTTTTTTTAATGTTTTGCTTGTAAAACTATTTAAAACTTAAAAATTAATTTTAAAAAGTCCATTCCAAACTTTTAAATTAAGGTAGAACACTAAAGTTCCAAAAATTTCTTTGATTTTTTCAAAAACAATCACTTGGGGGTTTTCGGGGGTCCTGATTACGAATCCGAACTTCGTTTTTTGATTTGACCCCCGAGGGGGCGCTAGGGTGGGTTGCGACCTCCCCTAGGAGGGACACTCTGACTCTACCCAGGTTTTACTTTAAAACCACCTTAAAGCACGTATTCGGGGTTGAATACAGTATTGAATAATATACATTTTTTTAATTAAAAAGTTAAAAAAATTAAAAAAAGTTAAAATTAAAAAAAACATTTTTTGGTGTTAAAAAATAACTCCCAGGGGGATTCGAACCTAGGCCTCCTATATGCTGAATCCTACGCTCTAACCACTCGGCTACTGTTCCGTCTTGGTACTTTAGTTAAAAAGTACTTTTAAACGAACGGTTCAAAATGTAGTTCCCCGACGTCAAATCTAAATTAATCCAATCCAAAAATATGAAAATTTGTTTACGAACAGATTTTAACAAACTATACTTGTAAAAATGGAGAACTGAAGAGTTAGAAACATTAGCATTGTTTATTTAAAAATTGTATTGAGTAATCTCTGAGAAATTAGGCTCCAAAGTTAATAAAAATTTTCTCAAAAAATTATTTTTCAAAATGTGAGGTTTTCTCGGGGTTATTTCTATACGATTTTGCTGAAAGCAACAGGAGAAAGTTTTATCTTACTCGTCTTCTAAATTGTAGTCTACAAAAAAATTTTCTAAAATCGACACGCACAAAAAATTTTTATATGTTCATTTGCGAAAAAAAACCTGCGATTCATCGAGAAATACCCTATGTCAAACCAGTTCCACAGCTTATTTTTAATTTTCATGTTTCATAATATTTGAATCTAAAAAATGATGTTCAGGACATGAAGATTAATACAATATGTAGTTTATAAAAATTGGTTACAGCTGTAATGAATAGCGACTGTACAAAATTTGTGCGGTTTTTACTGTAGTGTTCCACCTTAAAAGACAACGTTGAAATGTGTAGGGGTCATAGCACTGCACTTAAACTCGATTAAAGGGGTCCTTTTAAAAAGTGCCGAAATTAAATGCACTTTTTTTCCCAAATTTTGCTCATTTTGACACCATTTGGCATTTTAGCTGTAACTTTTTGCCAGTTACACGTTGAACAACAAGTAGAAGCTTAAATTAAAGAAAACTGTCTGGAGATAATGATAGGCTTTTAAATTTTTGAAAATGATGATTTTTTGACTGAGAAACAATCGAAATAAAAATTTAAAAATTAAGGAACATTTTCTTCTCCATGTAGAACAGCAATAATGAACATGGAAAGCTTGAGCAGCTTAAACTGTGCCAACCAAGCCGTATTTCAGCCATTTGTTCTTTTTCCAAGTTTGCAGAAATAAGTTTTAAGCTGCTGATTGCTTTAGACATAGATATCGTAACCAGCATGGTCCATAAGCAAGCAAACTGGCGTCAAACATGTACAACGATAAGATTAATAACGTAAAAAAAGTCAAACGAGCAAAAAAACTCTTTATAAATACAGTAGTACGATGATATTTGAAAACAGCAAAAAACGGCAGGTTCGTTTACCTGAATTTTAAGGTGACCGAAATTAACGGAATCTTAAAATGCGCACTTAGTTAAACGCATTGCAAAGTGATTTTGAAAAAAAAATCAAAACAAAAAATTTAAAAATTTTGATCCTTAAATATTAGATATTTTAACGTTCTATTAAAATGCTTCATTTATTAAGATTTGATGCAGTTTAAAATAAAAACAAAGCAAAAATTAGGAAAATCACAAAAAATTACTTTTTGTATGAAAATGTTGATAATGCAGAATAACACAAATAAAAAACTTTTGCAAAAACACTTTATTCAACATTAATCCAATTACTTTCGTGCTAGTTATTTTGTGTTTTAAAAAGAAGCTAATTTTCTAGCACCCTAAATTGGTGGCCGAAATTAAGGCCTGGCCGAAATTAAGTCAGATATATACTATTTTCAGACAAAGACACTAATTAAGTTCCATAATCTAATGCAGGCTCTTTATATACTTTATGTCATATATTTTCGGTAGTAATTGATTTGTTGTTTGAGATAAATATCTTTGTTCTTTGTCTTTTTGATACACATCTCACAGCCTAAAACAATGAGTTTTTAATTGTTCATGCAACATTAATCTTCTTTCTCCACACCTCTTGCCGTTATAATCGGCGGATTCTGATTTTCAACGCGCTAGTGGTAATTTTAAGCGCGCCGAAAAACCTGAAACTCTATCATGATAAAGTTTAGCTTGATTATTAGGTTTTGCTTAGGCTTAGGAAAAACAAAAAAAGGCGTTTAAAAGTATTTAGGTGACTAAAAAAGGCGTTCCCGCTTAGTTTAACCGTGTTTAAGAAATGATTTTTTAGCGCGCTGAAATTTAGAAACTGCTTTATAAACGTTCTTTTAAGAGTCCGGTTTCTTAAATATTTTTTTAGGTACTGTAGCACTTCCAACGTCGGCAGTAAAAAAAAGCGTTTACTGAGTTTTGCACCGAAAAACATTTTTCATTGCACAGCACGTTCACATTTTTTGTTTCATAATTAATTTATTTTTTTGTACCTTATTAAGTATAGAAAAGCATTTATGAAAAAACTTTTTAAATAAAAAATGTTACGAGTAAATGTGAACAGTAACAGACACTTTTAAGTTTTTTTTCAGAATTGAGAATTCATGGAGTACTCGCACGTATGGATGGAATAGAGGATAGCCAAATTTCATTCAGATTCATTCAATATAATCACAGGATTCGATTAGATTGAATTGACTCCGGTTTGATGTTTTTTTTAAATCCTAATTATAAGTTGGCGTTTTTAAAATTTTATTCATTCGGACTGTGACGTTCTCAGAAAATTTTTGGGATTTTATTTTAACTGTTTAAGTGTGTGTTCCAATTTAAGTTCTACTTTGTTATTGGTTTAGGTTAATATAAAAATGGTATTATTGGCAGCTGGAGTGAGCACCAAATCTGGAAAGAGTAAGTATTGATGCCGTAACCGTAAGTTGCGGTATTTATTTATTTTACTTTATTTGTTCGAAAAAAATGAATTTATTTTTTAATCCAATAAATTTTTTATTCATAAATTTGTTATTTGTTGAAACTAACGATAATTCAATTTCACAAATTTAAAAATAAACCTTGTGCGTAAGCAAAGATTAATCTAATTTTATGTGTTAATGTTGATAAATTTATCAAAAAATGAAAGAATTAAAAAATTAAATTGATTGTAAAATTTAACCCTTGTCTGTGTCCCCCGGCAGTTCGTGGAGATGACGCGGGCTCGGATCGAGGTTGTGATGGCTAAACTTGAATTCAGTTTGGTACAAGTTCCATACGTGTATAAAAATTCAATTTGACCGATTCAAAAGTAATTACAAATTGCAAAACATTTTTATAGTCTAAATCAAAAACGTAGTCCTCATTTTTGTGGTTATTTTTCGAATTTAAGCTTCTGAAAGAGAGTTATGAGCCAATTTGTACCCAAAAATAGACTTTTTTTGGCATGTACAATTTATATTATTAAGGAAATATTTTTTTTAGGCCCTTTAATCAAATTAATCTTATTTTTATAGTATTACCGAGTGTATGGAACTTACAAATATACTATTATTTTTTCATTGTAGCAACCAATGTTTTATAGTAACCGTTCAAATATCTATAAAATTTTAGTTGTGAAAAAATTAGCCTTTTTTTAAAAAACTATTTTAATAAAAATCAATCATATTACAATTTTGTTTAATTTTTATGTTTTGCTTAGGCTTAGAAACAATAAATCTGTGAAAAATTAAGTTAAAATTAGCGTTTGAAAACAAAAATATTTTGTTGTCCATGTTTTTGGTGGTCTTTCTAATTTTCAGTTTTTTTTTAAATTTTTGAATTTTTCAGACTTCTAGCATTGCTAAAACATAGTTTTTAATTTAATTTGTTGGTTAACAAAAGTTTTTTCTTGACATCATAAATTGCTCATGCTAAAAAAGGCCATTTTTTGGGTATAAATTGGCTCATAACTTTTTACCACAAGCTGAAATCTCAAAAATAACTACAAAAAGGAGGTATACGTGTTCTAATTAGGATACAAAAATGTTTTGTAACTTGTATTTACTTTTAAATCGGTCAAATCCAATTTTGGTACACGTATGGAACTTGTACCATTCAATTTTTATAAACTTTATTTGTAGTGATGGGCTGTTCCATTTTTCATTTTTCCGGGTACCAGATGTTCCCGGGCAAAATTTGGAATTTCGGTTCCGGATTTTTTTTGAAAATCTCAATTCCAGTTATGGTTCCGGTGTTCCGGAGGTTTCGCAGTTTAATAGGCTGTGCCGGTTTTGATCTTCCGGCAAAATTCGGAATTCCGGTTTCCGGTTCCTGAATTTTTGGAAAATTTCAATTCCGTTCCGCAGTTCCGCCGATCACTCTATTTATTTGGTGGACGATTAAAGCAATTATTACAAGAAATTTAGCCCTGATCTCTCGGCAGTTGGTGGAGAATGACGCGGGCTCGGATAGAGGGTATCATGCAGCCTTTCCCAAACTCCTCGGGGCGGACAAGTCCGGTCAGCGCCAGCACACTTTCGTGGAAACTGAGAGCGTCCGCTACGTCTATCACCCCCTAGATCAGCTCTACGTCGTCCTTATCACAACAAAAGCCAGCAATATACTGGAGGACTTGGAGACACTACGACTGTTTTCAAGAGTGGTGGGGTTTTTTTTATTTTCTCTTTAATTAAACATGCTCAAAACAATGCACGGTCCGAAATGCCCCCCCCCGCTTTGTTAGTCGTTGTACTCATACATGGGCAAGTTGGTCCGGAGTGGGTGGGGGGGGGGGGGTTTAAAACCCAACATAGGGGGGAGGTTAAAATCCGAGAAACGCAAAATACCCATATCGTTTTTTTCTGGAGTGCATTTTACCCATATCGTTTTTCGATTTTGAAGGAAAAATAGGTAAAAAACGCTAATTTTAGGTCAAAAAGCCCTTTTTATTGCATTTTTGAGCTTTCTATTGCTTAAAACATTCATTTTGACCTCAAAACTTAAGTTTGGAGGCAGTTAGAAGTCGTTTTAAAGACATTTTTTCTTCATTTTTCCAAAATTGGGGGGGGGTTAACTTTTTCTCCCCCCCCACTTCTAAGTGGGGGGGGGGGTTATAAACCCCCCTTCTCAAAATTTGGGGGGGTTAACCCCCCCCAACCCCCCCGTGCCCATGTATGGTTGTACTGTGCGCTCGCCTTGTTTTAATGTCCCCCCTCAACATTCAGAAAATAAGTTCGTCATTTTTGACCTATTTTAGCGAGGTTTTTGCAGTTTTAACCTTAGTTTAGCGCAATTTAAGCCAATTTAGACCTATTTTTTATTTCAATTTAGCTTTTTTTATTTTCTCTTTCTTCCTCACTTTTTTATTTTCTTTTTTCCCCTGCATGCATCCCCTCGGTTTTATTCTACATTCTTGTTTCAAAAAATTTGCCCCCCCCCTCGATTACTCTCTTATTTTTGATAATCTCTCCCCCGTTCGAAACCCCCAGGGAGTAGATGACAGGTCTCCTAACTCCGCTGTTTATTTTTGGATTAACATTAGCAGACCTGTGCACTGCCCTCCCCCCCCCCACCCTCGGTTTTAAACGGGGGGGGGGGGCAATTCTAAAACGGGGGTGCACGGGGGAGCAACTTTTTTGAAACGGGGGGCAATAAAACGGGAAGGGGGCAAGCAGAAGAGAAAGAAAAAAAGAGAAAAAAAGAAGGAAAACGGGAAAAAAGGGATAAAAAAGCGAAAAAAAGTAAAAATAGGTCTAAAATAACTTAAAATGCATTGAAATAGAGAAAAACTGCAAAAATTTTGCGATGATGGCGTCATCATAAGTCGAAAATGGTGCCATAGTTTTTTGGGTACTTTTTAATTTTTTGGCGGGGGGGCAATAAAACGGGTAGGGGGCAAATCCTCTAATAAAACGGGGGGCATTTCCAGACCGTGCACAGGTCTGTATTAGGGTAACTGACTTAATTTCGGACACCTTTTTTATTTTTTTTGATACTTTTTTGTGGCTCTTCTAATCGAACCAGGATTCGGTTTAAAAATCAAACGACAGCTATTTTTGCTATTCCAGTGCAAAATTTTAAAATTCCTGTTACACTGAAAAATCAGTGGAAGTGTAAACTTTTTTGTAATAGTGTCCGAAGTTAAGGCGCGTGCCAATAACTTAGGCCACCTAAAAAAATGGCTATAACTATTGCTAAAACGAATGATAAATATTTTTAAAGGTTGCAAATTTATTCTTAGGTATTGTTCTTGGTACATATAACTTGATTTTTTTCCCGTTTGCAAACTTTTATAGCTATTAGCAAGACTTTAAATAATTATGTCAAAACCTTAAAAAACACAAGTTTTAACAACACGTGTTTTTTGTTCAATTTTTTTGTGTGAATAAATATTTCAACATAAAATGGCTTTTGTTACACCCAGCCAACTTTAAAGAAAGCCTGGCAAAAATTTTATACCACTGTATTTTTTTAAATATTTTTAACGTAAAAATAACAACAAAAAAACAAACAAAATTCGCCTTAATTTCGGCCACCTTTTAGAATAAAAAAAAACAAAAGCCAAAAGCACAAAAAACCGATTACAGAACCCAAAATTATTAACTTTAAGGGTAAATAAGACGTTAAAAAGGTAAGGAGTGGTATAATTCCAGACCTGTGCACGGTCTGGAAATGCCCCCCCCCCCCGTTTTATTGGAGGATTTGCCCCCCCGTTTTTATTGCCCCACCCCGCCAGAAAAATGAAAAAGTACCCTAAAATTATGAAGAAATTTTTGACCTATGATAACGCCATCATCGTGAATTTTTTGCATTTTTTAGCCTATTTCAATGTATTTTAAGCCATTTTAGACCTATTTTTACCTTAATTTCGCTTTTTTCTTTCCCTTTTTCCTTTTTTTCTCTCTTTTACTCCCCTGCTTGCCCCCCGTTTTATTGCCCTCCCCCCGTTTCAAAAAAGTTGCCCCTCACGTGCCCCCCCCCATTTTGGAATTGCCCCCCGCCCCCCGTTTTAACCCCGGGGGGGGGGCAGTGCACAGGTCTGTAATTCTACACCAATCCTTGCCTATCTTTGATGTTTCATATCTGACTCCATTCCTCCGCCAAGAAAATAACCTGAGTTTTTTTTACTGCATTTCAATAATCTTTGAGAAATTCCTATATCAGTTTATTGATAGTTCAAACGTAACCAATTGGGAGTTGGATTACCCCAGTCCGCACAGATGTTTACTACGTAATTCTTATGAATGCATCCCTCCCTCAAAGAAAATAACCCTACATTTTTACTGTGTTTTAATTTACTTTCACAACTTTTTGAAGCATTGGTACCATACATGGGCAAGTTGGTCCAGAGTGGGGGGGGGGTTAAACCCCAAATTAGGGGGGGGGGTTAGAATCCGAGAAATGCAACTTAATACATTCCCATTTTTTTTTTATCGTTTTTCTATTTTGAAAAAAATAGGTAAAAAACGCTAATTGTGGGCCAAAAAAACTTTTATGTAGCATTTTTGAGCTTTATACCGTGTAAACCATTCATTTTGATCTCAAAACTTAAATTTGGAAGCAGTTAGAAGTCATTTTAAAGACATTTGTTTTCTTCATTTTTCCAAAATTGGGGGGTTAACCTTTCCCCCCCCACTTCTAAGTAGGGGGGAGTTTAGACCCTCCCGGGGGGGTTAACGGTGCCCTCTACTCGTGCCCATGTATGTTTTTTTTTGGGTTTGGGGTGGTTTTTTTGTGGCTGCTTTTTTTTTTTTTTTTTTTTCTGTTTACAGTGTTTACAGTAGTTTTATTTAACATGTATGTAACACCTGTGCACTGCCCCCCCGGGGTTAAAACGCGGGGGGGGGGCAACTTTTTGAAACGGGGGGGGGGCACGGGGGGGGGCAACTTTTTTGAAACGGGGGGGGGAGGGGGGGGGGCAAGCAGGGGGGAAAGAAAAAAAAAAAAAAAGGAGAAAAAAGAGAGAGAATGGAAAAGGGAAAAAAGGGACAAAAAAAGCGGAAATAAGGTAAAAATAGGTCTAAAATGGCTTAAAATACGTTGAAATAGGCTAAAAATTGCAAAAAATTTGCGAAGGTGGTGTCATCGTTGGTCAAAATTGGCGTCATAATTTTAGGATACTTTTTCATTTTTTGGCGGGGGGCAATAAAACGGGGGGGGGGGGGCAAATCCTCCAATAAAAACAGGGGGGGGCATTTTCAGACCGTGCACAGGTCTGGGCATACATCGGCAAGTTGGTCACAGAGTGGGGGGGGGGGGTTAAACCCCAAATTAGGGGTTAAAATCCGAGAAAACGCAAAATACCCATGTCGTTTTTTTTTCTAGAGTGCATTTCCGTACGTTTTTCGATTTTGAAGGAAAAATAGGTTAAAAACACTAATTTTAGGTCAAAAAGCCCTTTTTATTGCGTTCTTGGACTTCTTTATTGCTTAAAACATTTATTTTGACCATAAAACTTAAGTTTGGAGGTAGTTAGAAGGCATTTTAAAGACATTTTTTTCTTCATTTTCCATAATTGGAGGTGGGGGGTTAGCTTTCCTCCCACCCCCACCCCACTTCTGGGGGGGGGGGTTAAACCCCACTTCTCAGAATTTGGGGGGGGGGTTAATTCCCCAACCCCCCCCGTGCCCATGTATGAGGGAGGTTTAACTTTTCTCTCCCCCACTTCTGAGTGGGGGGGTTAAACCCCACTTCTCAGAATTTGGGGGGTTAGGACCCCCCAACCCCCCCCCCCCGTGCCCATGTATGATTGGTACTCTATCTATATCGTGATAAGTGGTGGGTTGGGTAGGAAAACCCTATTGATATTGATATTTACTATATTCACTATGTGACTGCATCCCTCCGCCAAGAAAATAATAACCTGACTTTTTTAATGTGTTTCTGTGTTTTTTTATTATTTTTTTTGAGAAATTCCTTTCGGTCTATTCATAATTTAATATAACCTAGTAAATTATGTGTTATGTAACCCTACCCGTACAAATGACTGTGTAAATCGTTCTTTTACGTGAATTTTAAGATGGCCGAAATTAACGGAACCTCAAAATGCGGATTTAGTTAAACGGATTGCAAAGTGATTTTAAAGTAGATATTAAAACATGAAAATTAACAATTTTGATCCTCAAATAAAAGTTATTTTAAAGTTAAATAGTGCTTCGTTCTAAATTTTATGCAGTTTAAACACAAAGCAAAAATCCAGAAAATTACAAAAAAATTCACTTTTTTGTATAAAAATGTTGACAATGCAGAATAACCTAAATAAAAAACTTTTGCAAAAACACTTTTTTTCAACATTCATACAGTTCTTTTGTGTTTTAAAATAAGCCAATTTTCTAACCCTAAATTGGTGGCCGAAATTAAGGCCTGGCCGAAATTAAGTCAGATTCCTTAATGCATTTTAACTAGACAAAATAAAGGTTGACCAGATAAAAAAAAGTGAAATTTTTCACCCCTTGCCCTTCCATTCCTTAAAATTTTTTTTTAACGATTTTTGCACTTGCAATTGTGGCAGTTGGGGTGAAATAAAATTTAATTTCTTTCAGATCCCAGAATACTGCAGAACGATGGAAGAAAAGGAAATTTTGGAACAGGCGTTTCAGTTAATTTTCGCGTTTGACGAAATTGTGGCCCTCGGTTATCGAGAGAGCGTCAACCTGGCACAGATTAGAACGTTCACGGAAATGGACAGTCACGAAGAAAGAGTCTTCTATCAAATTAAACAAGTAAGCCAGACTGAACACGCCCTTTCCTCCTTCTTAGGAGGTATTAATGATTAGTTTAACCCAGACCTGTGCACGGTCTGAAAATGCCCCCCTTTTTATTGGAGGATTTGCCCCCCCCCGATTTAATTCCCCCCCCCCCGTTTTAGTGCTCCCCCCGCCAAAAAATGGAAAAGTACCCTAAAATTTTTACGCCATTTTTGACCTATGATGACGCCTTCATCGCAAATTTTCTGCAATTTTTAGCCTATTTCAATGTATTTTAAGCCATTTTAGACCTATTTTTACCTTATTTTCGCTTTTTTGTCCCTTTTTTCTCTTTTTTTCTCGTTTTTTCTCTTTCCCCGTGCTTGCCTCCCCGTTTTATTGCCCCCCGTTTTATTGCCCCCCGTTTCAAAAAATTTGCCCTCCCGTGCCGTCCCCGTTTTGGAATTGCCCCAAAATAAAATCCCGGGGTGGGGGCAGTGCACTGGTTTGTTAACCTAATTTGAGGGTATACCCTTGTTTTACCTTAAAAATATCCCTTTTTAGGGTTTTTGTATTAAAAATTGAAAAAAATGTTTTGTGGGATTTAATAATGCTTTTTATTTATTAAAAAAACTTTATCAAACCTCAAAACTTTTGGCAGTGGCTAGCAATGGCAAACATTTTAAAAAATATAAACGATTTTTTTGTCTTTTTAATATTTTTTTCAATACGGCGATTAAATCGTCTTTTTACCGAGCCCAAGAGGAAAGAGGGGGGTTACAGTTTTTTTAAAATTACACTTTCTAAAACTTGCGGGTACACCACTTTCCATAAAGTTTTTACGGTCACTTCACAGACAGTACTTAAATGCTAATACGATGGTATTTAAAAAATACCCTTTTCAAAATGTTATAGCGTTTCCGACAGCTCTTTTTTCCATGTATATACCGTCAAAATCTGGTACGCTTGCCATTTATGATCCCTTTTATTATTATGCCTATATATTAATGTATTTCTGAACACATATCACGCTTAAAGTCATGCGCCTTAGCGAATTAAGTAAACATTATAAAGGTGACCGACCATAAATCTACCGTGTCATAAAATAGTTTTAATTGTTACTAATTTTTATTTTAATAGTAAATATTTCTTAAGTTTTTTTTTAATTATTACAATTGTAATTTTACGTTTTAGGCGCAAGAGGCGGAAGCCAAGAAGCTGGCCAGAGACAAGGCCAGGGAGCTGGGCAAACAGCGGGCGGAGCTCCAGAAGCGGAGCGGGAAGGGAGGGTCCGTCATGGGCGGAGCCACAGGTATCGGACCAACCAGCACGCGTCAGGAGCCGGCCGCGGTCCTCGCTGATTTGCCGGAAACGAAACCGGCCTACACGCCGGCGGCGAGGTGAGAGAGATCACGGTTTGGGGCAGTGCGGGGAGGGTAACGAAACACGTAATATAATATGGGGGAGAGGGAGGAGGTTAAAGAGCAGTCACACAGTCGTAGTAAGTAATAATGAAGCGCTTTTCGGCAGCGATTCACAGACCTGTGCACGGTCTGGAAATGCCCACCGCTTTATTGGAAAATTTGCCCGCCGTTTTATTGCCCCTCCCCGCCCAAAAATGAAAAAGTGCCCAAAATATATGGCGCCATTTTTTACCAATAATGACGCCTTCATCGCACAATTTTTGCAGTTTTTAGCATATTTCAATGCATTTTAAGGCATTTTAGACCTATTTTACTTAAATTTCGCCTTTTTATCCTTTTTTCTTTTTTCCTTTATTTTTTTCTTTTTTCCTTCTTTTTCTCTCTTTTTTTCCCTTTCTCCCCTGCTTGCCTTCCCGTTTTATTGTCCCCCACGTTTCAAAAAAGTTGCCTCCCCATGCCCCCCATTTTGGAATTGCCCCCTCCCCCAATAAAACACGCGGGGGGCACAGTGGCGTGCCCAGGATTTCATTTCAGGGGAGGCGGTCTGGGAGGGGTAAATAGTAACCGTGAAGGGGCTCTGGGAGGCGGCATCCCCCAGAAATGGGGGGTCTGGGGAGCGAGAGCCCCCAGTGGGGTCAATGGGCGGAGCCTCTTCTCAGGGGGGGGTCCAGGGGCATTCTGCCCTCTGGGGGAGAAAATTTTAAACTTAAGGCGCTTAAATACACTAAAAATTTTAATTACAGATGATTGTTTATTACAAAATTTAAGGTTTTTTATTCCTAACCATTTAAAACATGTGTTTAAAACGTTAATAAAAGGTTAATAGTGTTTTTAGTAGTTTTATTTAACATGTATGCCTTAAATATTGAGCGGCAAAATCGATGGAAATGGAAAAACTGAGATAAACTGTCAATTTAAACTACCCGCGAAGCGGGGAAAATTTGGTTTTTTGACTATTAATATGCTTTTGGAAGGCATCAGGAAAGTTTCTGTATTAATATTTAAGAAAAAAAATTTTCTCTCCCAAAATTCAAAAAACGTAAGGGCTTACGAAAAAATCTTACGAAAAAAAAAATCCCTTACGAAAAAATCCGGCTTCGCCGGATTTCGGGGGGGGGGGCGGCCGCCCCCCCCTGGGCACGCCACTGGGGGGGCAGTGCACTGTGGTCTGAAGTAGTCGCAGTCGTTGTAACAATGGAGCTGTTTTCGGCAGGGATTCATGTGTAAGCGGCTTAACCGTACCGGAGTTTTGCTACAGAGGGCAACTGGGGGTCAGTCAACCAAAAATGAATTTTATTCAGTGCTTATTTACAAACAAAAAATGTATTCTATCCAGTCAGTGCCTGTTAGAAAACGACAGAGGAGAACGTTCAACCTGTACTCCTCTGGGTTGGGTACGATCATAATGAGTGTGTATTGCGTAAGGTGGAGTCGTATATACTGCATACAACCATAGCTAGGCAGCCTCGCGGATTTTTTTTGGGGGATATGCCCGACCCCCCAAATTTGAGGGGGTGTCCCAAAAATTTTTTTGGGGTATACCTCAAATACCCTATTTTTAGCATTTTTAGTACTGGCTAGGGGACCCTCCAAATTTTAGGGGGGGGGTCCGAGGTACCCCCAAATTGTAGGGGGGAGGAGTATCGGCACCAATCGGGATTTTGGGGGGAGGTATAACCCCCAAACCACCCCACTGCCCACCTATGCATACAACCCGGCGGCAAAGTAAGCGAGCCCACTTTAAAGCAATGAGATAACAGTTGCACCACACACACTTGGTGAGAAGTGCTGAAAATGGGGGGGGGGGTTCGTCAAAAATAAGCAGGTTGATCTTGATGCCTTATTGCTTGAATGAACGGTGGTGAGATAGAGAGGTAGGAAATTGCAATGTTTCATTTTGGGCAGTGAAAAGCAGTTTACTACAATTTTTACAAACCGTTTTAAAAAATAAGAGGCGGGTCGGAGCTATGAATAGTGTTTTTAAGAAACTAGTCATGATTTGTTTTTGCGTAAAATGAAAATAAAAGGCAAACACTAAATTCCACCGACTCCGACTCCGTCCAAAATCTACCGTAATCTACCGTAATTTTTAATATTATGCAAATTTTATTCTAAGCCTAAGCTTAACCTGAACATCAATATAGAATTTGCAGAAATTTGAGGCGGAGTCGGAGTCGGTGGAATTTAGTGTTTGCCAAATAAAATGCGGCTGCTGTTGCCCATGTAAGGCAGGGTGAAAATTTGCGCTGAATGAATGGCGTGCATTTATGTTTTAAGAACTGGATACATTATGCAGTTTTCCTCTGTCTAAACAATTATTTTATATTAGCGACCAATTTTGATTGACAAAACTATGTTAGGTGTTTATACGTACATCGGGTAGGGTATGGAATATGGAAGTTTAATAGAATTGAAAGATTAGAATAGAAAGACAGTTTAATAGAAAGAAATGTAAATTGTTTTATGTAGATTGCAAAAAAAGAAAAAATAATACTGTTATTTAAAAAATAATTTATGATTGTTTTGGTAAATTGTTTTGTTATTTTAATCAATATTAAATTCCTGCTTTAAGGCGATTTGTTTTGCTTGTTACAAACGGTCGTAAGAAACACAGGATATAAAATAGGAAGCACAGTGTTAACTATTCAGAAACCGAACATCGGGTTTTCGGTTTCTCAGTTTATTTCACAGTGCTACAAAATTTATTTCCTTCAAAAAAAAAAAAATGCAAAATGTCACATTTTAGTAAATAAATTTGCTCTTGGTGTAAACAATCCATAAAAATTAATGTTATAATGTAATGCAATTTACGTGTTAAAAACAGAAATAAGTATACAAAAGGCAGGCTGGTTTGTTTGTTATTAGACATCCTCTCAGACCTGTGCACGGTCTGGGAATGCCCCTCCGCTTTATTGGAGGATTTGCCCCCCCCGTTTTATTATCCCCCCCAGCAAAAAATAAAAAAATACCCTAAAATTATGACGCCATTTTTGACCGATAATAATGATAACGCCATCATCGTGAATTTTTTGCAGTTTTTAGCCTATTTCAATGTATTTTTAAAGCCATTTTAGACCTATTTTTTACCTTGTTTTCGCTTTTTTTTTGTCATTTTTCCCTTCTTGTTTTCTCTTTTTTCTTCTTTTTTTCTCTTTTTTTCTTCCTCCCCTGTTTGCTCCCCCCCCCGTTTTGTTGCCCCCCCCGTTTCAAAAAAATTTCCTCTCGTGCCCCCTCGTTTTGTAATTGCCCCCCCCCCCCCCAATAAACCCTCGGGGGGGGGGGGCCGAGACAGGTCTGTCCTCTCCTATAAAAAAATAGTTTCTCGTTTTTTTGACAATACAAAAACGAAAATTTGGGTTTTGTGCCATTCCTTCCCCTCAGTTTTGTTTACCTACCAATTAAATCGTTAAAAATTTAAAAAAAAACCAACTTTTTTCCATGCTATTTTGTGGTATTATTATACTATACACTATTATATAGTGGAATGCCCTATAAAAATATTATTAATTATAAAATTATGGTTTTTAGTTGTAAAAATAAGTTTGTTTTAGCCGCCCCAGTGGTCCAAACAAGGCGCTGAAATTAGGCTCGAAAAAAGTAGACGAGGACATGTTTCTTAGCCAGCTCAAAGCCGAGGGGCAAGGTAAATTATTATAATTAAATATTTACAGTTATTATGTTTTGGTTCTATTTGTATGCATCACGGTGGATAAATATTGTTTTGTTACCGTTCTAAACCTGTGTAGTGCCACTCCCCCATGGTTTTATCGGCGAGGGGGCAATTCCAAAATGGAGGAAGAGCACGGGGGCAGAACTGCGACAGACTTGTTGAAACAATTTCCTAGCAGCCAAAAGAACAGCGAAAAAAGACTTATTGGAAGCAAGAATCTGTCCCACTACAGCAAACAGAAGAAGAAGAAGAAGCACGGGGGCAGTTTTTTTGTTTTTTGTTTTTTTTTTTTGAAACAGGGGAGGAAGTCGAGGAGAAACAGAAAAAATGAAAAAAACGCATTGAATTAAAATAGGTAAAAATGTGAAAATGGCGTCATATTTTTTTGTACCTTTTTATTTTTGGGCATAAGGGCAATAAAATGGAGAAAGGGCAGCCACTAATAAAGCCAGGAGGGCATTTCCAGACCGTTTACAGAATAGGCGAAATCTGAACCATTCTGCTAATATTTAAGCTGCTGGTTAGAATTATTCATTTCCTTTGGCTGTAAATTATTACAATTTTTTATAAATCTTATATCGCATATATTTTATTCGTGTTTGAGCCTAGTTTTTTTGTTTGTTCTGAGCTATTCCGACTAAAGAGTGTTTTAGAATTTGATTTTTTGCAAAACTATTTTAATTATTAATTTTAGACGTGGTTGCAGCCTCCACAGCTAGAAGCAAAGCCGTTTCATCAGCAATTCCAGCCTCTTCTGCCCCTGGAATTAAAATGGAAGGGTAATTATTTTATTTTATTTACATTGAATTGTCGATGACTTTAAAATAATGTTTTCGCAAATTTTTAATCATCAACTTGAAGGTGAACAGAGCAGCGTTCATCTGCGATGTGTTTGATAGTCTCCTAAAAAGGGGGGTACATGGACACTTTAGTGCATTGGCGTCCATAATAATTAAAAGTTTAATTATAACTATAGTAGTTTTGTATAATATTTATGCCTTCACAATTGAACAGCATAACCAATTTTGAAAATGAAAAACTAAGATAAATTATCAATTTACCCGCGACGCGGGTAAAACTTGGGTTTTGAACACTGAATATGCTTTTGGCACGCATCAGGAAAGTTTATTTCCTTATTAATATTAAAGCTAAATTTTTTTCTCCCGAAACTCAAAAAAACACAAGGGATCACTTCATAGGTGAGCACGGTCGGGGAAGCTAGGGGGGGGGGGTGGTTACCCGGGGTAAATCGAATTTTGAATTCTAGGAGGGGGGTCCCAGGGGGGTCCGGACCCCCCCTAGCTTTTTAGGGGGGGGTCGACCCGGGGTGCGAAATTTTGAAATCTAGAGGGGGGTCAGGTGGGGTCCGGTGTCCAAAGCAAAACAGTTTTAAACCATAATAACTTTAATAATTGTTCTTTTTATAGGATAATACTACATTTTATTGAATAAAAAGCCATATTCATTTATAAAAAAGGGTGTAAAAGCATGAATATGTGATGAAAATTCAGGTTTTTGGAAGAAAATTTAGTATAAAAAAGGAACCTAAAATTTTCCCGAGGGGGGGAGGGGGGGTCAGATTTCAAAATCTAGAGGGGGGTCAGGGGTAAAAAAATTCGGAAATTTGGGGGGAGGGGTCCCCCAGATTTTCGGCTAGGGGAGGGGGGTTCCAAAATTTCGAGACTAGGGGGGGTGGACCCCACCCTGCCCCCCCTTTCTCACCTATGGTAGTTACCCTAAGGGGGGGCTCCCCCCCGAAAATTTGGGGGAGGGGGCTGAGCCCCCCCATAATTTTTGAAATTTTTTTTGTACTACAATCCACCCCCCCCCCAAAAAATGAAACTCTGGGTACGTCCCTGCAATACACTCTTTTAAACTTTAAACAATGCTTTTGCTAAATATTTTTTTAAAATGTTTAACAATTTATTCGACCAGCCTTAATTTCGGCCACCGGTTGTTATTTCTGCCATGTTTAAAGTTATAAAATGAACGTCGTATAGTAAATTGATTTCGTGTCATCACAGTCATAGGTGCGCACGCTCCCGCGATCTAAGGGGGGTGATTACCCCGGGTAAATCGCAATTTGAATTCAAGGAAGGGGTCACTGGGTGGTCCGTATCCGGACCCTCCTAGTTTTAAGGGGGGTTGACCCGAAGTGCGAAATTTTGAAATCCAGAGGGAGTCAGGTAGATGGGGTCCGGTCTCCGGAGCAAAATAGTTTTAAATCATAAACTTGAATAATATTGTTCTTTTTATAGGATAATACTACATTTTATTGAATAAAAAGCGATATTTTGGTATAAAAAGGGTGTAAAAACAGAAATTTATGTTAAAAACTTACGTTTTTAAAAGAAAACTTAGTATAAAAAAGTACCTAAAATTTTCTCGAGGAAGGGGGAGTCAGATTTTAAATTCTAGAGGGGGTCAGGGTTAAAAATTTCGAAAATTTGGCGGGGCCCCCCAAGATTTTCA
>JASAMX010004862.1:0-13605 GCA_030248175.1 Microlaimidae sp. YZB2_3 | reverse complement strand
CCCAGGATTTTGGGGTTTTTGTTGAGCGGTAAAAGTTGGTTATGTATGGTCACTTTTGGGTGTATTGTATTGTATTGCGTGTAAGCAGGGACACACATAAGCAATAGACAACACATTGCACTGATTTTGTGTGCACCAAGAAACAGAAGACTAGTAATAATATGAAATACATTAAACCAAAAAGTCAACCACCAACCGCTTTTGTCCCCACCAACCGCTTTTGTCCCATTAGAACAAAAGCGGTTGGTTCCTGTATTCTTGTAAAGATGGAGAAAAAAGTGTTACTGTTGATTTTTCTGTTGATAGTTTGAGATGGTTGAGACCAGGTACTAGTTTAGAGTGTTGAGATAATTGGTAAGATTTGTTTCCATTTCCGCTATCTTGTTTTCAGTAGAGTAAATTGTGGTGTCGACAGCATAGGAGACGATTTTGATACCGGCATGTGGTGGAGGAGGTATGTCCAATATGTAGAAGTTGGTGAAATGACTGAGCTAGGGTGAAATGCACTTCAGAAAAGAACAATATGGGTAAAATGCGTTTCTCGGATATTATCCCTCTAATTTTGCATATCAGAACCCTCCCCAACAAAATCACAGCGCACATATTCAGGCCAAAAGAAATGAAACACACCCTCCAATCAAAATATGGTCCAATAGCAGAAAGTTTCTTCAACCAAATACTCACCGAAAAAGTCATCCAAGCTAACATTCACACCTATTTTGTAAAAGAATCTTTATCTCAGTTCCAACCTAAACCTCTGCTAAAAAGCAAACCCCCAAAGTAAAATACACCAAAGTGAACAACTTCAACACCTTCCAAGAAAATCAAGAACAATCTTGTCACAACTACGATCCGGATTTGGTCATCATCTAAATTCATACAAATCCAGAATAAACTCTCTAAATAAAAACGAATGCCCAAAATGCAACCAGAAGCCTGATGATGTTCACCACCTTTTGAACTGCACAAAAAATCCTACCACATTAAAAGCAGAAGGCCTATCTATGGCAATGGCTTCAACCATAGATGAACAAGGAGGTAGGGTGGGATCCACGATTCACCCCCCTCCCTAGGCCTGAAATTTTGCCCTCCCCTTAGAAAACAATTCAGGGGGCTTCTTCCCATAAATTTTCGAATTTTTTACCCCTGACCTCCTTCTAGATTTTGAAATCTGACCCCCACCCCTCCCCTTTCAAGAAAATTTTAAGCCAGACCTGTGCACGGTCTGGAAATGCCACCCGCTTTATTGGAGGATTTAACCCCTCCCTTTTTATTGCCCCTCCCACCAAAAAATTTAAAAGTACCCCAAAATTATGACGCCATTTTCCACCACTACGAGCCATTATTTTGTAGTATTTTCTTTGCAAAAGTTTCCAGCCATTTTAGGTATAATATATTATCGCTGTTACTAATTTTCCGGCTTTTGTTTGTTTGTTTGTTTTAGCTCCATTAAATGAGTTTATTGTTTAAAGTTTAACTGCTAATGTTTTACTGCTGTATTAATAATATATACGCACGCATAAAGTGAGGAAAACGAAGGAGTTTCAAGAAGCATCTAAACTAGATTTTTTTGTTCATCAAAAAATATCAAAATTTAATTGAAATAAACTCTATATACGTGTACGGAAAAGTTTCAATTAATTTTTGATAATAAAAAAATGGTTGGCATTGGTATTCTTGTTCTGTCTATCTGATGCTTTTTGCAATATTTTTGGTAATTTTTAAGTAACCTTATAAAACATTATTGTTCTTTAATCGTTAAATTTTCAAGGTTATTAAATAATAATTTTTTAATGCACTGCCACCAACTAGCAGTTTTGGTTTTTTTCTGTCCAGCTCAGTCAGCTTTGGTTTAATCACGTATGAAAACTAGGGATGTGCTCAATTGTTATTTTTTGACATCCACGCATAGGTGTTTTTGGTCGGTTCCGCTAGGGGGGGTCCACCCCCGGGTGGAAGGCCAAAATTTTTTAGGGGGGGTCCAGGGGGGTCCGGCCCCCCGGGCGGTGTAGGGGGGGGTCGACCCCGGGGGCGAGATTTCAAATTTAAGGGGGTGAGGAGGGGGGTCCAATTTGTCAGCAAAATTTTTTTAACTCAATAATTTAAGTGTTTTTAGGTCTAATATTGAATTTTATGTATTAAAACAGCCTATTTAGGCCTAAAAGTGTATTTAAACACTGTTTTTAACTAAAAAATCGTGTTTTTGACAGTAAATAAACAAATATACTTCCAAATTGGTCGGGAGAGGGGGGGACGGGGTCAGCCTCGCTAGGGGGGGGTCAGGCCGGACCGCTCTCGAGCTTTGAGGGGAGGGGGGAGCCCCCCTGAATTTTTTCTAGGGGGGGGTCCAAAATTTTGGCTCTAGGGGGGGTGCACTTCTCTGTCCCCCCCAAAAATACGTATGCATCCACGGACGCGAATGCAAATGCAAATTTTTGGAAACAAAAATGCGCGGATGCGGGTGTCTATTTAATGCATTTTACTATATCGTTTTCATTTCTAATCTGCACTTCGTCTTTACCCATATTGTTTTTCTATTTAAAAGAAAAAAATGGTTAAAAGATGCTAATTTAAGCAAAATAGCGTTTTTACTACATTTTTAGGCGTTGTATTTGCAAAGCACAACTTGCGGAATTTTCATTTTTTTGTTTCTCCCCACCTGTTGGAATTAGCGGCATGAATGGGCAATAAAAATATAATAAGCTATATAAAAATGGATGCGAAGTGCAATTGGGGCGCAGCTCTTTAAAAACCATTTTATGCTTTGTCCATAGTTTCCAAAGCCTTAAGACAAAAGTTCGATTTTAGGTAAAGTAGAAGCGTTTTTTTATTTGGTTCCTTTACTTCGGCTTCAGGTCAAAATACAAAAATAGCTAAAAACTCAACGTTTTGATGTTTTCTGGACACTTTGGAAAAAGGATAAACCTCGGCAATTTCTGTTAAATGATTTCTGTTTAATTAATTATTATTAGAAATACGGGTAAAGTGTTTTGTGATGTGGTTGCTGCCTGCTAGATGTTTACTCTCATGTTCTGCCATTTGTTTTTGTATTTGTTTGATAAGCTGTTGTATGTCTGGATGTTTGGATACTGCTTGTCTGAGTGCGTTGCGGTGTTGTGTGAGTTGTATGATATGTTGTGGTAGTGGCTTCTTTGTGTGCTTAATGTGACCTTTTGGAATATGTACTTTGTCTGCTTGAATAATAAGTTTTGTAAATGCTTTGTTTGCTTGATGTATGTTTGTGGTGGGTTGGAGTGTTTGTATGTTGTCTTCTATGTGTGCGGGCTTGCCAGTTTGGCTTATGTAATTTGTGAATGTTGTTTTGGTGTGTTGTTGTTTGTGTGTGTGCATGTTTAGTGTTGTGAGTATTGGTAGGTGGTCTGAGTTCCGCAGCAGGATTTTCCAGCACCGTCAAATACCTAAATTTGTCTTATTTTACCGTCATTTTACCGTCTGTCGTCATTTTTGCGATTTTACTGTCTGTCGTCATTTTTCAATTTTACCGTCTGTCGTTATTTTTGCGAAGTCTTTTGTTTTTTGAGTTTTTCATGTTAATTGCCTCTTTTATTGCTTAAAATTTACTTATGGCAAAATTTTTAAAAGCATAAAAGTTTGGATTGGTTTTTAAATTATTTATACAGGCTGTATTTTTGGTTTTCAAGTAAGCGGTTTCAGAATTTTTATACTTTCTTCATATATTAAAATTGTACCTAACTACTTTAAAGTATGGCAGAATACAATACGATATTAAAAGTGGTACCTTTTTTGTTTAATAACTTAACAATAGCGATTTTTTTACAAAAAACGATGATAATTGTAAAGCAAGTTCTTAAAACAAATTTCATATGACTTTAAAAACATAAATGCTCAAAACAATAATCAAAACATTATAGTATGTTTGGGTTAATTTTTTGTAAAGGTATCTGTTTTTAAATGTTAGAATGGTTTTTTCGTGTCCAAAAAATTCTCATCGAGACTATAGCCACAGCCCTAAAAAAACTTAGGGTTTATTTTTAACTGGAGTTTTAAAATTAACTTTAAAACTCTCGGATCTAAGTTTCTTCGATTCCAGGCACCTTAAATCTGAGCTACTAAAAATTTTAATCAACGCGTGGCAACGCACCTTGGCACCACAGACGCAACGCGTGTGTTAAACTGGACTAAACCGTCTTCGAAATCTTTTCACAAAAGCAAACTTTATTAAATGTAATGCAGTGCAGCTCTCACTATATTTAAATAATTTAGCGTGACCGATTTCCTGGGGCCTATTTCATAAATCTTGCTTGTAATTAATTTACAGCTGTAAATTTATAAACACATATTTTTCTTTAGTATTTTTAATTAAAAACTATACTAATAAAATTACGTTTAGAATCTAAAAATGCAAATTTATAAATTACGTAAATTCCACAGTTATCAACGTATTTTTTAGTTAATAGAATAAAAAAAAAATTTAAATGCGTTTATTGATTTACATTTACAAAGATCTTTATGAAATAGGCCCTTGTGGTTGGATTATTCTTGGACAATGTCACTATTTTTTTTCAATTATTCATCATTCTCACAAAACTTAAAAATTGAAATGATATGCGGGTTTTTTGTTTTAAAGAAATGGAATTAGCTCTCTGCTTTCAAAAAACTGTATAGTGTGACAATTTTTTAATCTTTTGAAAAAGGTAACTTGATATTTTACTCGCTGTATTGCTGTATTTTTTGTTACTTTTACTTTCATGTTAATTGAACAATCAGACATTAGTTAAGATTATACAAAACAATAAGCAACCAAATATCACAAGTTTAACTATTTAAGTAACGATTAATCCTTTATTTAAACAGTATTTTTTAATAAAATTGGCTATGGTTAAATTATTTCTGGCTGACCTCGTAAGTTTGTATAGGAGACATGAGCGGACCAGTTAAAATTGTGCGGTTATGACCTTTTTTTTAAATAAACAAATTAAAACGCACAATTGTTTTTAATTCCTGCTTTTTCAAAAATATAGAAAAGTAAGTCCACTTTAGTCCTTTAAAAAATTATATTTTGTTCTAAATCAAGCAATTTGATAAATAATTGTTAAAAAGATTAAACGGTTTAAAAAATTAAATTATTTTCAGGTATACAACACGACCACTCACGACGGCTGTTGTGTTAGCTACAAAGCCACACCTACTTCAGTTACAACGGCTCAAGGATACAATACCAACACTGAAAACTGCTGCGATACGGTACATTCAAAATCCGTCTTAGACGGTTGTTGTTACGTTTTCGACGTGACAAGCAAAAAGTATAAAAAACCTCAACCAATTGCCTACAATACAACCACTTCATGTTGTGACTTTAATGGAGTAACGAATAAATCAGTTGACAGGCAGTGTTAATGAAATGTTGCGGAATATTTTCTCTATTGTTTTGTGTGCTTTTTTCATTTTTAATAAAAAATTGTTTGTTATTGTTTCGCTTAATATTACTGCGTCAAATAAACCTATTAAAGACGAGCGTTATTTTTCTCCAGGGGCTCGAAGACAAAATGATGCCAAAATAGTACGGGGTTTTTACAGCCGTCAACAGGGAACTTGGTGGCGACAGAAAATCTTGAAAATGTAATGTCGCGAAAATGGGAACTTAGAGCCGAAAACAAGAAAATGGTTTGGTGTTAGGACAAGATTTTGCTTAGGCTTAGGGATACTTTTTTTGGAATTATACACTTTTGACTTCAAGTTCCAGCTCTAAATATCTTTGGTTCTGGTGGCCGTTGTTGACCTGCCTACATTAGTGTATTTCGAATATAAGAAACATATATTTTCCCAGAGAAAAGGCAAACTCCTCTAATACATCAAAATATGCGAGGGGCTACTTTTTGTTTTTGCGATAACGGAAAGGCACCGGAAAAACGTGGACTGGTCTCGTTTTTTCAACTCTGTTTTTTAACCCGTACGATTTATTCAATTTTTTTCTAAATTTACTCATTTTTGATAGCCAGTTGATTCGGACTGGGACCGCTTTCACGCAGAACGGTCTCTGAGTTTCGGTCCCGGGCTGGTACTCACCAACATTTTCTGTCCGGATTTTCTAAAACCCAAAAAATAAAATTCAATAAATCTCGAATAAATCGAAAACCAATGTATTTTGTAAAAAGAAAATATTAAAACTAATAGAGCGAAAAAAGCTCTGTATAAATTGCACAAAAATTTGGATGTATTCAATGGTGTAAATTGACAAGAGCATCTTAACTTCACCGTATTTTGGTGCAAAAATAACCGAACACCAAAAACCAAATTTTTGTATTCAGTACAAAATGTGCTAAGCGCGTCACCAAAATCCACTCAGTTTGTGAAATAAATTAAAAAAAATTAGTTAAAACTTGTTTAGAAGTCATTTCAAGAATAAAAATTTTAATTTTGCCCTTTAAACCGCGATCAAAGTACTATTTGAGTTTGGTGTTTGATTATTTTTGCACCAAAATACGGCAAAGTTAAGATGCTCTTGTCATTTTAAATTATCGAATACATCTAATTTTTTGTGGAATTTATATAAAACATTGTTCGCTCTATTACTTTTCGTATTTTTGTATGACAAAATACGTTCGTTTTTGATTTATTCGAGATTTATTGAATTTTATTTTTTAGGTTTTCGAAAATCCGGACGGCAAATGTTGGTGAGTACCAGCCCCGGTCCAGTTTGATAATTGGAAATTGGACTTGGTTCAAGTTCAAAAATGTAACATTTTTCTGAACGAGTGTTGCTGTGTAGATTAAGGGCCGTCGAAAAACTTAAAATATAAGTAATTTTCGAACTGCCAACGTGAAAACCGAAATTAGAAAAACAATAAATGGCTTGAAAATTTGGTTAAACCAAAACCGGAACCAGTCCACTTTTCCGGTGACCAACCCGGACTGTGAACGAAAATCAGAGACCGGTCTGCGTAAAAAAACGGTCGCATTTCGAGCTGTACGGGGTCCGAATATTTTACGAATTCCACCGTAAACACAGCGAAACTCGTTCTGGGGCCTATTTCATAAAGACGTTTGTAAATTTTCGTTTTACAAATCTCCGCCTATTTTTTGTAAATTACATGATAGAGGATATAGGACACGGCGAATATTGATCGGTCAGCGGAGATGAAATGACGTGGTTGCGACCAATCAGCGCAGAGCAGTGCGCGGAGATGCTCCCCCTGGATTACAAGTCGAAAAACCTTTATCGTGTATTTTACAAAAAATAGGCGGAGATTTGTAAAAGGAAAATTTACAAAGGTTTTTACGAGACAGGCTCCAGATTATGAATGCCACCGTAAACAGGCAGCAACACTCGTTCTGAATGCGTTTTCAAAAATATTGAAATTCGTTTAAGACGCTCCTAGAAATATGTTTAATTTTTATTTTCATTTATTAATTGTGCGGTCGGGTTTTAAAAAATGTACTTGGTACATCTAGACAGCAATGCAAATGCAATAGATAGCAAGGTTTCAGAAGCAATTATGGGTATACTGCTAGCTTTTTTAATGGTAGTTTTATCAGTGGGACTCTGCAGCAAAAAAGAGCAAAAAGTTAAAAAACGCTCCTCGATAGTGGCGGAAAAAACGAACGACGTACATGTCACAGAAAAATCACCGAATAACAGTCAAAAAGATATTCGGCTTCAGGATATTGATCCGTTTCCCAAGCAAAAGTACTTTTTTTTAGTTGTTTTAGTAACTTACATGCTTTAACAATAATAGTACTAAAGTAATACTTACATGCTTTAGTACTAAAGCACTTTAACCTTAGCTTTAGTACTAATGACACCCGTACACCATAACTAAGTACAGAAAGCAAAACTAACCAAACATTTGTATGGTTATTTATTAAGTAAAACTTTTGACGTTTGAAATGCCAAAAATGGAGGAAAACTTTTAAAAATCGTCTTTAAATATAACCGAAATTAAAGTTTTTGTGTGGTCCTTTTGCACATTTTAAAAAAAATATGAACTAGGTTTTAAAAGTTCTGCCCTCTAAATGTGGTTAAAAACTCAAACAACCAATTTTTTTGGGATGATTTTTAAAAACGCACCATTCGTTGCTGCGTCCTGTAGTCAAAAATTTTACAAGTCATATCTGGGTTGTTCAACTGCACAAACCAGATATGATTTTTCAAGTTAACATGTCCAATTTTTTTTTCGCTTTATAAATTGTCCAAAAATATGTTATGTTATATTATAATTATCACCAAATCTTTGCATCTCTTTCAAAACTTGCGTTTTAAAAGTTTATTCATTTCGCATAAAGCATGATACGCAAGGCCGATGTAACTCAGCACTAATTGCGCAACCAAATACTACATATAACAATATTAACAAAGAATATTATAACAATGCTGTGTGTCTCAGCGGGGACTAGATCCAGAGACCTTCAGTATGCAAGACGTAAGATCTGCCACTGCGACACATAGCCTCGACGATTTTTTTAGACGATTTCCAATTGGACCCGGTCCTTGTCCTCCTGCGGTTATTGTTGTGGACGAGGAGACTGTTGACAGCGGAAAAAGTTATGAAAAATATATTAATAAAGGCAAAATTCCAGAACTTTACCTAAGTTTACAGGTAAATTGTTTTCCGAATTTCGTTTCAATGCTAAAGTGTAAAATAATTAAATATTTTAGACGGAAAGTGCGTTTTTGTTAATGCAATTAAAATGTAAAATAAAACGTTTTTTCTTGACAGCTTTAGAGCATGTTTATACTAGTGATGTTGTTACTCTCCAATATCATGATCCGAAGTTCCGGCCATTTAAAGTGGAGGCAGCTCTGGAGCTCCGTCCGTTAAATGAGCCTTTTTTAGCCTTATTTAAGCTTAAAATACACTTAATTTAATCTATGTACATTTTAAAGCTGTTTTGATTGTTTTAAAGAAGTTTTGAAAAAAATTTAAATTGCCACAAAAAAAATTAACTAAATAATCTATGGTATCACTTTTTAATTCATGAAATAAGCACAAAAATAGGACGAAGCTCCAGAGCTTCGAAGCTCTGGTGGTTGCTGCACAGGTTCTAAAAGCGGAGCTCCGCTACGGAGCTCGAAGCTCTAGAGACCATTGCTAGTAATCACCAGTAATACATCAAAATGAAAATAATATTAATATACAAATTGAAGTCAAATAAATTACAAAAAATTATTGTAATAAAATTTTTAAAATAGAAATTAGGTACCTTGAAAAGATTACACAAATTCAAAAATTTAAGAAGGATAAGTTGGAATTATAGCAGAAAAAACAGAACAAAAAAATTTACAAAAAAATTAAATAACGCGCAGATAAAGCTGGTAAAATACAAACAAGATATAGACAAAACACACAATTAAGAAGAAAAAGCAAAGTACAGATAAAAATGTCAAATAAGTAGATCACAGATAAAAGAACAAGAGAGTTAGATAAATCTGAAACATCCATTACGGGGAAAAATAAGACAATACCAAAATATTTAAACTTAAAAAAGGCCAAATTTATAATAGAAACATTTATAATAATAATCGGTTTTTCTACTTTTATACGAAAACTTTCTTTTAACATAAGAAAAACTCGTTACACTCAGAAGTAATTATACTTAAATTATTAAGACATGGTAAAACTAAACTTGTACATGATAAAATATGGTCATAAACTGCTGACTGTTTCACTACCATAAAAAGCCCCGTTTTAGCTAAAATCCTTATGTGCCCACTCAACCATAGCTGTTTTTGTTGTTTTCCAGGAGCAAGTGTCAAGGCACGCGCGAGCTATTGAACAAGACTTGAAGGAGCAAGCTACGAGAGTTCAAAGTACTCGAACATGGCAAGAAAAATTGGGGAGATACACGCTGTCAAAAGATCACCCGAACATTACAAGTATTGATAGCGGGGAACCTCAGGAAGCCGCTTACGAAGTACACAGTGAGGATTCTGTTTCGAATAAAAGGGCTGACGAAACCTCGTCGATATTCTCGGAAACTCTAAAACGGCGGGAGGTGGAAGGAGTTGCCGCGTAACTTTTTTTCATACTACTAATTTGCAGTTTTATTTTTGTAATGAATGATATAACATGACGTTTTAATAGCAATAATAAAACTTAAACATTTAAACACGTGACATTTATTTACGCACACTGCCCAAATGTGGCTCGAAAAAAATACGTCCTATAATGCTAACTTTTCCAAGCATATGCTAAGTGGATTTAAATCTTGTATTGTAATTATCGTACGTATTTCAGTAATCAAATAATTTGCATACGATGTCGTTTATTTTGCATGAACATTTTGTCACGCGCAGCTGATTGTTCGTTTCGTTTTGTATTTCTAGTTTAGTAATAATAGTAATAGTATACGTTTAGTAGTTTTTGCACGGTTTTGCAACTAGAGAACCAATAGTTGTGACTGATTTTCAGATTTCAATCTAACGCGAGATT
This sequence comes from Microlaimidae sp. YZB2_3, assembly GCA_030248175.1. Taxonomy (NCBI): domain Eukaryota; kingdom Metazoa; phylum Nematoda; class Chromadorea; order Desmodorida; family Microlaimidae; species Microlaimidae sp. YZB2_3. The sequence goes on along the minus strand of JASAMX010004862.1, from coordinate 3,193 downwards.
GGTCGACTAATGCTATGTCTTAATGTTCAAGAATGTATAAGAAAAAAGCATGTGTGTTTGATTTTGGTTTGATTTTGGATCTCCTATGTGTTTAATTTTGGTGAGCGTTCATCGTTGTGCATTTGTTGGATCTTCTATGTGTTTAATTTGGGTGAGCGTTCATCGTGGTGCATTTGTTAAAAAAGAACAACTGTGGTTATATAATCTTTCGAAGTACAAACGTTGGTCTTAATGTCCAAGAATGCATAAGAAAAAAGCATGTCCTGTGTGTCAAACAGTTGTTCAATGTTGAACAGTCCGGTGTGGATTTTGCATCGGGTGGATTTTTTTAATACGACTTATAAATAATCTACAGTTTGTTAAAAAAATCTACATGAGAGGTTTTCAACATTATGCTGTTGAATATTCCACGTGTTTTCTTAAACTCCAACGAGTGTATTTTTGTTTAAAACCTACCATTGTAGGTTTGGACACCGAGACTGGTGTCAGAGTATCACCGACCGATGAAAGCTGAAACAAACTCATTTGATGTCACATTTTTGAGTGTGACATTCATGGTGGTAGTTGAAACAACAAAATTTGGTTTTGCTATTTATTAGGGCTGCTAGTATGTTTATGGGTACCACTGCTGCCAAGTGAAAATGCGAGAAGACGTTAAGGTAACAGAAGTTTCTGGATGACACTGATTATGCAGTGCAAAATAAAAGGATAAAAATTTTTAACAAGAAATGAAGAAAAAAGGTTTTTAGAGGTACCACTTACAGGAGTGTAAAAAAGCACTACAGCTGTTTCGGCATTATACGCCATCATCAGGTGCAAATACCATGTAAAAATTTTTTTGATAAAAGGAAAAATATTACGTTTTACTGATAAGAGGAGAGTTGAGAGCGTGGGATGTGAGAAAGTGAAGCAGGCTATTTTCGCATTGAATAGCAAAACAGGTAGCAAAAAGTCCCCCTCGACAACCTACAATGGGGATTACGCCACTTTGGAGTTCGTGGTTGATTTGGTGTACCAAAACCGCCATTGCCACTTTGGTGATGTAATTGCCACACCATGTGTTGTGTGCATGGTGGCTTGACGCGCTGAGGGGGCTTAGGCCCTTACCGTGTATCCATTGCGGCCTAGCCCACAACCGGAGGCTCAAGCTTGTCATTTAATACATTGTTGTGCACCCCAAAAGATAAGCCCACGGTAAGGTGCATTCCGACCAAAAGTAGGCCTAGGGACTAGATGTGAGATAGGTAATGTGTATATTTTATGCATTTAGTAAATCATACTAATCTTTATTTATTATAGGAAAGAACACAAGAATGGAAAGATCAAGAGGAAAATTGACTTGCGATAACAAATTTTATTTAGGTCGTGTAGTGAACGTAAGTGCGGTTGCGCATCGTTACTGTGACACTCTTGATATTTGAGCTGTGGACAGAAGAGAGGCCTTCGAACCTAGGCAAGCTTACGCAAGAAGTGAACTGCTCAAGTACCTTTAATACTTAAATTTTAGTCCACAAGACAATTTCGTCCAAAGTGGTAGAAGAATCTCTTAAACAAACTAACCGACTTGAATAAGGTAAACTAACCTTTAGTTATCTTACACTATCTTATTTTACACTTATATCTATGTCTTTTACCTCTATTTCTTTGATCTTTTTATGCTATCTAACTGTCATATTATTATTTAGTTTACCTTAGTTTACAATTTTGTTTTTTTGGATATTTCCTTTTCAATATTATTATTATTATATATTATTCTCATACAAAAATGTAAAACTCACATCTGCTCCCCACAATCCCCTGATAGGGGTGGGCATTGACTAAAATTCTACATATAAAAGTTTTGTACGCCCTATTATTGAATATGCTAGTGCTGTTTGGAATCCATATATGTTAAAAGATAAGCACATTATTGAAAAAGTCCAACGTTCATTTACAAAACGAATTTTTAAAATGTGTAAATTTAAATATACTAATTATGAAAATAGATTACAAATCCTGAACTTACAATCTTTACAAGAGCGCAGAGAGAGAACAGATATGGTAAATTTAAACCCAGATAAATACTTTCTTTTTAACACTGATCACACAAGAGGTCATTCAAAAAAAATCAAACCACAACATATTAGAGTTAATTGTAGGAAATATAGCTTTTTTAACAGAGTAATACATAAGTGGAACTCACTTGATGAAACTCAAATTAGTAAAAAATCAGCATATCTTTTTAAACAATCCTTAAAAACGTGACATATCTATGTAAATTTACCTCAAAAGGCTAAATAAAGAGCTTTTTTTTATCAAAAGCCTTTAGTCTTTTTTTTCTAGTAAGCCATGACTCCTACATATAATGATATAAATTTTTTTTAAAAAGTTATACCAGTTATTTGTTTATGTTGTAACCCAACTGGGTTGCATGTTTTTGTTTTTTTTTTCCTAACTGTGTTTGTGATACTTACTAGAAATAAAATCTATCTATCTATCTATCAACAACAGTGCTGATATAGGGTATTAGGCGGTAATATGAAATATCCATCGCCGGCCCGCTTCTGCTATAAAAAAAATAAAGAAAAAATGCGTGTTGTGCTGGGGCACTGTGTGTAACGCGTGTTGTGCTGGTGCAGTGTATGTTTGTTTTTTTTTTTGATGTGCCAATACGTTTTCAACTTTCGTTTAGAGATAAAAACAGAAACCTTTCGAGTTTTAAAAGTAAATTGCTGCGTGATACGATTAATGAAATTAAAAATTCGAAATTCGAAATGCATCAGAAAACCTTGGGCTCATAAATATATACTCAAGAGTGCTTGTGCGCTACTACTGATCCAACGCGGCAATAATACGCAGGAAAGAAGGTTTTGTCGGAAGCGATTGTTGTTCTTTGGCATAAAGTTTTTTGGCAAAAACTAAAAAAATGTACCTTATTTTTGTTGAAAAGTATTTTCGGTGTTTTTTGAAAGACTATTGTGGTAGTTCAAATGGAAATATGATGATAAAAAGTTATAATTGGCGCTACAGAAGAGTTTAAGTGTTTAAAACCTACCATTGTGGGTTTGGACACCGAGACTGGTGTCACAGTATCACCGACAGATCCACTTTGGGCAACGCTGTTTGAAGGCGGAAACGCCTTAGGCAGCATGTTGGAAGCTGACACAAACTCATTAGGGGTCACATTGTTGGGTCTGGGTAGGGATCGACCGGG
>JASAMX010004860.1:0-28917 GCA_030248175.1 Microlaimidae sp. YZB2_3 | reverse complement strand
TGTGAAAGTAAGTGTAAATAAAAATTGTCGGACATTTATTATATAATTTTATGATCAGATTTTGTACACACTTTGAACAAGAAGAAAAAACAAAAAAACAAATAATTTGGATATTTTTTTACGCCTGGCAAAAATTTGCGAAAATTTGTGAAAATAAAAAGCATTCAACGCATAAATAAAAAAAAGCTGGAGCAGCCGATTTCGCTCAAAAATGTTTTCAGAAAAAACTCAATTTTTTTAATTTTAATAGCACACCAAGCGGGCGTTCTTATCTTGTACTACTCAGAAAGTTTTGTTTTTTTGGACCAGGTTTCTTTCATCGCATTGGTGGTAGTGATGACGTCTTCGAAAAACATTTTTTCTTCTACCTTTTCAAATAAAGAGAGCCGAAGAATCAAAGCTATGCTCCCATATAGTGTCTGGCACATAATTTTAACGTCTGTTAGGGTCTATGGGAATATATAACATTTCAAAGTTTGAGTTTTGTCACTTGTCCGAATGATTTTTGTGTAAACTAATATTTTTATTGCAAGCTTGCCAAAAATTTATTTTTTACAACTATTTTATAGTCTTGTGAGTTAGGACTGGTCTAAAGAGTAAAACATTAATGACAAACACCCGGTCGGAGTAGGATGTTGTTAATTTAATTAAATTATTTTTTTATTTTCCGTTTTTAAAACTTTTTTTGAATTTATTGTCAATACTGTGTTAATTTATTATTAACTGTACAAATTTTTGAACGGCCTACATTTTTTTAACCATCCATGTTTTTTTTTCAAATAAACACCCTAAAAAGGAGGCCCACTGGGTTAAATGGTGAATAAACTAAAAATGTGAAATTTATTTTACCGGCTTCACAAGTGGGGCACCAGTCCAGGTCCCGCCAGTACAGGTTAGTGTAGTTTCACCACCACTAGTAAAACCATCTCTGGATCACAAACGAGTGTATACTGCTCACCGTAGCACCTAAAAAAGTGTACAATTATATAGTTTAAAGTCTTGATCAATTTATCATTTGTTCCATAATAAAACGCTTTTAATCTTTAAAAAAAAAAAAAAAAAAAATTTCAGTCCGTGTTGGTGTTCCAGGCGTAAATGTAGTAATTCACTGGTGCCGTTCCACCCGAACAAGTAGTGCCATCACGTGCCTCGGACATGCTAAAATGATAAACTACAAATATTCACTGTAGCAGCAGCATTCAATAGCTGCATTGTTAATAACTGAAAAAGTTCATTTTTTACACAATCTTAAAACCTACCAAAAATAAGTTATGTTTTATATTTATAGAAAAAATATTTAGGTTTACGCAACGCTTTTCACTTCGATTTAAGGTTTATAATTAAAGGTTTTAGATTTAAATTTTGTTAGCGATAAAACAAAGTTTCAAGTTTGTGTAAGGTTTTTGGGAAAACACTGAGAGTTTAAAACGTAAAATTTGGCTATTGCAAATTTAAAAATTATTTTTGAGACAAAATAATTGTTTGTTTTAGTCACCAATTTAATTTTAAAAAAAGTTATGAAATTATATAAAGCAAAAAGTATTAAAATATATATTTTTAATAATGGTGTTTTTGATTAAAATTATTTTAAACTAAATATATTAGATTATATAAACACTCAAACTTGATTGAAGTTCTTCTTACTCAAGTTTGATTAATAAAATAATTTATTAAAATTATTCCGGGTTTATTTAATATATTTTTGGAAAACAAAATCCTGTAAGGGCCCGATCACACCTGATCCCTGTTTTAAGTTCCTAAAAAATAGCTGAAAAAAACAAGTGTTCACACTCGTTTTACAGGTCCCAGATACAATTTCCCAGTTTCCAGAACGACTTAGCGTGGCGCTTCAACTTTTAAGAAAAAAAATTAAGGGAAAGCGGGCCGACGGGTGTCTTAGAGCATATATCACAAATGCTAAATTGCACAAATTTGTTAGCTTGAAAAAGACCAGCTGAGCAATTTGGTCTTCGTTTTTTTTGTTTATTTGACGCGACCGTACAAATATTAAACAAAAGTAGTTGTTTTCCTTAAAACATGCCAAAACGATATTTTTAAACAATTTTAAAAACTTTACAGTTTTTTTTAGTTTTGAATCTAATGTATGTTATGCCAATAATTCAAGCGAAACGGACGGAGAGGCGTCTCCGCGCAGCGCACATATGACACACGCTCAATGATAGCGTACAATTTTTTAAGATGATAATGCTGGTAGTTATTAATTATAAACTCCTAGCAGCTACACAATATATTTTGCGAACTCTCTATTAATTAATTTATTGTGTAACCTTCTTTTTTTGCTTTGTTCCTGCTGACAGGTGTGCGAATATAAAACAAAATTTGCTGTTTTTTTTTAAACAAAATATCGAAAAACAACAAAAAATTAAACAAACTCTGATAGCTTTAACTTTTGAAATTTTTAACAAATTCACGTCAAGATTAGGACCCTTAAAATGTTATATAATATTCGTGATCACGTCATTAATTGTGGGAGGCGTCGGCGCGGGATCACATAAAAATACAGGCGTCCTATTTTGACGAGGCGTCCATTGGCTTGTGAAATTACTTTCTGTAAGAACAATAAATTTCAACCAGCGGTTTAAAAGTTGATTCATATTGTCAAAACACTTTTAAAACATAATATTTTTTATAAAAAAAGCAATAAAATTTTTCGATGTTATAATTTAGATATGATTGTTTTGCAATTTCTCTTGATTATCCATTTTATAGTATCAAAATTCTTTTTAAAAATATTTGTTAGTGATTTTTTAAAGGGGGATTTTTTTTGTACTTGTATGTACGATAACAATATTACCGTGTTATTCAAATAAAACAATTTTGCGGGCTTATTTTTTAAAGAACTGGGAACTGGAAACTGGGATAAGAACTGAATCTGGAATTAGGATCAGTTGTCAACGCGCCTCAAAACAAAAAATTTCAGTTCAACTGCGTTGTCAAATATATGCTGACAATTTTTGAATGTAGTTGGAAAAGTTGTAAAAGTGAATGGTCGTGGTTTGCTAATAAAAGGTTATTATTGTACTTGTTTTCGCATGTGTATATACATACATTAGTGTAATTTCCATATTAATTGGTAGTACAACAATTAATTGAGAAGATTTTGCACAAAGCGCAAAAGATGACATATATGTAAAATGTTTATTTGATAATAACAATATTATACACTCGTTAATTTTATTTTAGAACTTTTGTTTTTGTTTGTACCAAAAGTGTTAAAATGTAAAGTAAAAATGTAAAAAAGTAGATTGATTTTAAAAATTGCTCATTTAAAATCATCCTTCTTTTTTTATCCAAGATAATAAAAACATAATTTACTAAAAATCTCTTAAAATCTGTAATTAAATCAATTAATTAATTCATTAAATTAAGTTAGTAATTAAATATTTTTTTTTAAATTTAAAACCACATATAAAGAGAAAAAGCGGCATGTTTTAAAAAACAATTACCAGAGTTGGTAGGGAAAATCACTTTTTTTTTATCTTTTTCTCCTTTCCTTCCTCCTACTCATTCCTTCTAATAATATTGTTTTTTAATTAGTTTAATCATGCAATATATATATATATATATATATATATATATATATATATATATATATATATATATATATATATTTTTTGGTGGGGGGGTTGGGCTTTTCCCGCCGGGTTTTGGTTGGGTTGGGGGGGGTGTTTGGGGGCCGGTTTTTTGTTGTTGTGTTCTGTGTTCTTTTGTTTTTCTTTCTTTTGTTTGTGTTTTTGGCTTTGTTTTTTTGTTTTTCTTGTTTGTGTTTTTTTTTTTTTTTGGGTTTTCTCCCCCTTTTGGTTTCGGGGGTTCCCCGGGGGTTGGTCTTTTTTTTTGTTCTTCGGGGTTTTTTTTTTTTGTTTTTTGTTGTCTTGGCGCGCTTTTTGTGTTGTTTCGGGTGGTGCCGCGGGGTCCCCCTCGCTGCATGATTAAACTAATTCATAAAAAACAATATTAATTAGAAGGAATGAGTAGGAGGAAGGAAAAGGAGAAAAAGATAGAAAAAAAGTGAACCTCCCTACCAACTCTGGTAATCTGTTTTTTAAAACATGCCGCTTTTTCTCTTTTATATGTGGTTTAAATTTAAAAAAAAATATTTAATTACTAACTTAATTTAATGAATTAATTAATTAATTTAATTACAGATTTTAAGAGATTTTATAGTAAAAATTATGTTTTTATTATCTTGGATAAAAAAAGAAGGATAGATTTAAATGGCGAATTTTTAAAATCAATCTACTTTTTTACATTTTTACTTTACATTTTTAACACTTTTGGTACAAACAAAAACAAAAGTTCTGAAATATAAAATTAACGAGTGTATAATATTGTTATTATCAAATAAACATTTTACATATATGTCATCGTGTTGCGCTTTGTGCAAAATCTTCTCAATTAATTGTTGTACTACCAATTAAACCCTATGGAAATTACACTAATGTATGTATATACACATGCGAAAAGAAAGCGTACAATAATAACCGTTTATTAGCAAAACAACACGACCATTCACTGGTCTACAACTTTTCCAACTACAATTCAAAAATTGTCACATATATTTGACAACGCAGTTGAACTGAAATTTTTGTTTTGAGCGCGTTGACAACTGATCCTAGTTACCAGATTCCAGTTCTTGATCCCAGTTTCCAGTTCCCAGTTCCTTAAAAAATAAGCCCGCAAAAGTTGTTTTATTTGAATAACACGTGTAATATTGTTATCGTACATACAAGTACAAAAAAAATCCCTTAAAAAATCGCTAACAAATATTTTAAAAAGAATTTTGATACTATAAAATGGATAATCAAGAGAAAATTGCAAAACAATCATATCTAAATTATAACATCGAAAAATTTTATTGCTTTTATAAAAATATTATGTTTTAAAAGTGTTTTGACAATATGAATCAACTTTTAAACACGCTGGTCGAAATTTATTGTTCTTACAGAAAGTAATTCCGCGCACGCAAATGGACGCCTCGTGCAAAATAAGACGCCTGTATTTGTATATAATACCGCGCCGACGCCTCCCACAATTAATGACGTGATCACGAATATTATATAACATTTTAAGGGTCCTAATCTTGACGTGAATTTGTTAAAAACTACAAAAAAGCTGTAAAGCTATCAAGTTTGTTTAATTTTTTGTTGTTTTTCGATATTTTGTTTAAAAAAAAACAGCAAATTTTGTTTTATATTCGCACACCTGTCAGCAGGAACAAAGCAAAATAAGAAGGTTACACAATAATTAATTAATAGAGAGTTCGCAAAATAATCATATTGTGTAGCTGCTAGGAGTTTATAATTAATAACTACCAGCATTATCATCTTAAAAAATTGTACGCTATCATTGAGCGTGTGTCATATGTGCGCTGCGCGGAGACGCCTCTCCGTCCGTTTCGCTTGTTTTTTTGGCATAATATAAATTAGATTTTAAACTAAAAAAAACTGTAAAGTTTTTAAATTTGTTTAAAAATATCGTTTTGGCATGTTTTAAGGAAAACAACTACTTTTGTTTAATATTTGTACGGTCGCGTCAAATAAACAAAAAAAACGGACCGTAAATTGTGCAGCTGGTCTTTTTCAAGCTAACAAATTTGTGCAATTTAGCATTTGTGATATATGCTCTAAGACACCCGTCGGCCCGCTTTCCCTTAATTTTTTTTCTTAAAAGTTGAAGCGCCACGCTAAGTCGTTCTGGAAACTGGGAAATTGTATCTGGGACCTGTAAAACAAGTGTGAACACTTGTTTTCGCTATTTTTTAGGAACTTAGAACAGGGATCAGGTGTGATCGGGCCCTTACAGGATTTTGTTTTCCAAAAATATTTTAAATAAACCCGGAATAATTTTAATAAATTATTTTATTAATCAAACTTGAGTAAGAAGAACTTCAATCAAGTTTGAGTGTTTATATAATCTAATATATTTAGTTTAAAATAATTTTAATCAAAAACACCATTATTAAAAATATATATTTTAATACTTTTTGCTTTATATAATTTCATAACTTTTTTTAAAATTAAATTGGTGACTAAAACAAACAATTATTTTGTCTCAAAAATAATTTTTAAATTTGCAATAGCCAAATTTTACGTTTAAACTCTCAGTGTTTTCCCAAAAACCTTACACAAACTTGAAACTTTGTTTTATCGCTAACAAAATTTAAATCTAAAACCTTTAATTATAAACCTTAAATCGAAGTGAAAAGCGTTGCGTAAACCTTAAATATTTTCTATAAATATAAAACATAAACTTAATTTTTGAATTAGGTTTTAAGATTGTGTAAAAAAGGAACTTTTTGAGTTATTAACAATGCAGCTATTGACTGCTGCTGCTACAGTGAATATTTGTAGTTTATCATTTTAGCATGTCCGACACCTGATGGCACTACTTGTTCAGATGGAACGGCACCAGTAATTACTACATTTACGCCTGGAACACCAACAGGGACTGAAGTCACCACAGGAAACTGGTTAGAGGGTAAAAACGTTTTATTATGGAACAAATGATAAATTGCAAGACTTTAAACTATATAATTGTACACTTTTTTAGGTGCTACGGTGACATATACACTCGTTTGTGATACCAATGGTTTTACTAGTGGTGGTGAAACTACACTAACCTGTACTGGCGGGACCTGGACTGGTTGCCCCACTTGTGAAGCCGGTAAGATAAATTTCACATTTTTATTTATTCACCATTTAACCCAGTGGCAGCGTTTTTGGGGTGTTTATTTGAAAAAAAAACATGGATGGTTAAAAAAATGTAGGCGGTTCAAAAATTTGTACGGTTAAGAATAAATTAACACGGTTAACAATAAATTCAAAAAAAGTTTTAAAAACGGAAATAAAAAAATAATTTAATTAAATTGACAACATATACTGCAAACCATGTTTGTCATTAATGTTTTGCTCTTAAAACCAGTCATAACTCACAAGCCTATAAAATACTTGTAAAAAATAAACTTTTGGCACCTTGCAATGAAACTATAGTTTACACAAAAATGATACGGACGGGTGACAAAACTCGAACTTTGAAATGTTATATATCCATAGACCCTAACGGACGTTAGAATATGTGCCGGACATATATGGGAGCATAGCTTAGACTCTTGGCTATCTTTTGAAAAGGTAGGAGAAAATGTTTTTCGATGACGTCATCACTACCACCAATGCAATGAAAGAAACCTGGTCCAAAAAAAACAAAACTTTTTTATTAGTACAAGATAAGAACTTCCGCTTGGTGTGCTATTAAAACATACTTTTTTGAGTTTTTTCTGAAAGTTTGAGCGAAATCGGCTGCTCCGTTTTTTTATTTATGCGTTGAATGCGCGCGGTTTTCGCGAATTTTCGCAAATTTTTGCCACGCTAATACACTGTCCAAATTATTTGTTTTGTTTTGCTTCTTGCTCGAAGTGTGTACGATATTGATCATATTGTTATATAATAAATGTCCGCCAATTTTTATTCCTTACTTTTGACCTGAAAAATTTTTTTGGGGGGTTGACCCCCGGGGGCTAGGGGGGGCAAACACGAATGCTAAAAAAGTTTTTCGAAATTTTTTTTCATAACCATCAAAAATGTAAAATTTATCACATATGACGAATTTTGATATATCTTTTGTGTAAAAAACTTAATATTAAGCTTACAATAAGCTATCAAAAATGACAAATTTGAAATTTGGAAAGATTCCAAGCCCTATTGCTGGCAGTAGCAAACCTTTAAATTAAAAAGTTTTACAAACTTTAAAAAATTAGTTTTAAATTTTTTAAATTTATTTTGATTTAAAATATTAGAAAATGGTCCAAATAATCCCAGAAAACGCAGCATAAATTTTTGTTAAAATTCCAAAATACTTCCTTACGTCATGCAGATTACGTCATAATTGATGATTTTTATTGGCTCTTCCCCAATTAAAATGATGCGATTCAGACCAGATCGCGGATTCAAACGTTTTTACACGAAAAATAGCATTACTTTAAAAAATTACATTGGGATATTGAAAATTTGTAGTAGGAATTTAACTTTGAAAATATGTTTTTCTAACAAAATAACCTGGAAATTCAAAAAAAAAAAAACTTTTAAAGCTTATTTTTTTTGGAAAAGTGTTTAATTTAAAGGATTGCTGCTGCCAGCATACAGGCTTGGAATGCTTCCAAATTTTAAATTGTCATTTTTGACAGCTTATTACAAGCTTAATATTAGGTTTTTTTAAACAAACGATATATGAAAATTCGTCATATGTGATAATTTTTACTATTTTGATGGTTTTGAAAAAAATTTTGAAAAAAATTTTTGGCATTTGTGTTGACCCCCCCTAGCTCCCGGGGGGTCAAACCCCAAAAAAAATTTTTAGGTAAAAAGTAGGGAATAAAAATTGGCGGACATTTATTATATAACAATATGTTCAATATCGTACACACTTCGAGCAAGAAGCAAAAGAAAATAAATAATTCAAACGGTGTATTAGCGTGGCGAAAATTTGCGAAAAATCGCGAAAACCGCGCGAATTCAACGCATTATAAAAAAAATTGAACGAGCCGATTTCACTTAAACTTTCAGAAAAAACTCAGAAAAGTATGTTTTAATAACATACCAAGCGGGGTTTCTTATCTCGAACTAATAAAAAAATTTTTTTTGGGGGGGACCAGGTTTCTTTCATCAAATCGGTTGTAGTGATGACGTCATCGAAAAACGTTTTTTCTTAACCTTTTCAAAAGATAGCCAAGAGTCTAAGCTATGCTCTCGTATATGTCCCGCACATATTTTAACCTCTGTTAGGGATATATAACCTTTCAAATTTTGAGTTTTGTTGCCAGTTCGCATCATTTTTGTATAGACTATATTTACACACATGAAGTATGCAAACACTAACCTTGTTGTTCTTTTGGAAAATACCCTATTAAGGCAAATTTTTTAAAGGAAGGGAGCCGTGAAAGGAGCGGTGAAAAGGAGGCGTAATAAAAGCGGAGTTTGAAAAAGATCTAAACTTTCCTTTAAATGAAACAACTTTTATTACAAACGTACAAAAAACTAAAATATATAATTAATATTAATTTAAAATGTAGTAATCCAAACGGTGAAACATAAATTTTGTTAATAAAATTTATATCTCCCCTTAAATTATACTACCTTATTTCATCCATCGCAATGAACGCTGCATATTCAGTTTTTTGATGTGGTAAATGAAATAATGGGGGGAATGAAATGAGTAATGCGGGAGTATAATTTAGGGAGAAATATATATTTTATTAACAAAATTTGTGCTTTACCGTTTAGATATTACATTTTAATTTAATATTAATTATAAACATTAGTTTTTCGTATGTTTTTATTGAAAGTTGTTTCATTTAAAGGAAATTGTGGGTCTTTTTTAAATGTCCGCTTTTATTCCGCTTTCTTTTCACCGCGCTCTTGTCTTAAAAATTTGCCTCATTATGGTATTTTCCGCACAGGCAACAATATTAGTGTTTGCATACATTATTTGTGTAACCAGTTTTAGTGCAAGGTGCCAATTAGTTTACTCGTCAAAAATTGTAAAATTTAATGGTATATTTAGTTTTAACTATTTCAAAATTTTTTATTGGATAAAGAAGTTAATACAGTCTAATAAATCATACAACCGTTCATCAAAAATTATTTTGATATCGTTTGTTTCTAAAATATTACAAATAAAATGATACGTTAGTTGATTGATTAATTCATAAATATTGCTCAGTTTTTACATTATGATTTATATAGTTGTGATTAAGTCTTGGTGATGGTATAGTGATAAAGTTAAAGGCAACAAAACAACAGGATCCTTTGATTTCGGTTTGTATATTGGCATTTTTTTTGTTTAATTGGCAGCAAAGTTTTAACTTTGACTTTTTAGACAATTTGGACAGTATGCTTTTTTATGTTAAAGTGTCAAATTTCATCTTTAAGTGCTGAGTTTAATTTATAATTTACATACTTTAAACTTAACTGTAAGCAATTTTAACATTAAACCACAAATTTCATTAGCTCAAACAAAAAATCTTGCCCTGAAATTAAATAAAACACAAAAAGTCGAAGTTTAGTAAGAAATTTAATATAATATTAGGAATAAATATTTAAAAACTATAATTATTATTTTTGGTCGACTTTAACTTTAGCGATATATACAATAAGTCATAATTCCTTAACTAACTGTTGAATTTTTTAAGATTTATATTAATCATTTTATTTGTAATATACCTAATATCGAAATATTCTATAATTTTCGATTACCTATTATAATTTATTAGACAGTATTAGCTTATTATTCAAATGAAAAAATATTTAAAATTATAAAACCAAGTAAATTTTACAGCATTTGATGAGTAAAATGTTTTTACAATTGCTTTATAGGTCTGTAGTTTTGATTCGTTTTAAGAGCAAAACATTAAATTAAAACTTGTTTTGCAGCTTTTGTTTTTATTTTGTTTGATATTTATGTTTTAAAAACTTTTTTTCTAAATTCGAGCTTTTAAATTTTTTTAATTAATTAATTTTTTCAACCGCCTATGTTTTGAGTTTTACATGACCCCTATCTTAAAAACTCTTTGACTGTTTTACATGGTAAATAAACCGGGTATGCGGCTCGAAAAACCGAGGCCCCTAAAAACCTAGGCCCCTAAAACCAAGAGTGACTTTTTTATAGGATTTTTTTATAACGTAATTAATATATTAGTGTAGTACGAATACGATGGCATTATTTGAGCTATGTGAAAATGTGGTGGGTTTTTTTCTTTAATTGTTTTAATGATTTTTTTGTTATATTTTATTATAATTGTTGTTTTTAGCGCACTAATCGTAGGTTTTTTCGGATTTTAATATTTTATTTCTTTGTTTCTTGTTAATTTTTTTTACAATTGTGTAAAATAGTTTTGAAATATTTTTAATTGTTTGTTTGCTTTTATAATGTTTAAATTTAATTTAAAATGTTTTTTGTTTGCAAACAAAATTTAAATGTATTTTTACAACTTTCATGAATAGATTTAATTAATAAATATATAGTATTTATTAATAAGATTTAGTAAAAAGGATTTTTGATTGTTTTTTAAGATTTTGGATTATTTATTTGAACTATTAACACCAATAATTTTTTATTAAACGTTTAATTAATTAATTATTAATTATTATTATTATAAATTATCAAACGTATTTTTAATTAAAAAAGACATGAAATTTATTTAATAAAGCTATATAATTTATGTTTTTTATTACTAAAAATTGTTTAAATTAAGTAAATAATATAAAAATTTCGTAAATTAATAAAACAAACTAAGCATGAAAGCATCCTGAATAAATTCGCACAGGTTCCGATGATTGGTTTTAAAGAAGCTTTGCATTCCACAATAGAATCTCTCGCAATGATTTGATGTTCTTATGAGGCAATTTGGTAATTGCAAATAGTAATAACATTATGATTAGCAGTATAAAATTTGGGGCAAATTAAAGCTTAATACAAATGTTTTTCTTGCTATTTAAAATAAATTCAGTGTTTTTTAGTTTCATCAACTTAAATCATTTTTAAAACAATTTTATCAAAAACGTACGTTGTTCTGGAATATTGAACAAATGAGATGAATATTTTAATATGGCGGGCCCGGAAATCTTTTGATAAATTCTTTTAAAAGTCTCCGCCATTAAACTGTGGATCAGCGATTTACAGGGCACCTACCCACTTCCAACCGTCCACCCCATAGGCTAATTACCCTACGTCCGCCCTCCTGCCGCCGCCCGTTTATTACCAGGCGGAATGAATTCTTGTTGCAGGCTTTTTTGTGCTTGCTTGGTATACAGTGAATAAACGGTAAACAGGTTTTACAACTTTACATACCCAGCGAGCACCTCGTTGTAAAACTCTAGTCGTTGAAACATTGTTGGTAGACTAATCAGTAACAAGATTAAAAATTATATGCAGAAGTTATAACAGTTACAAAAATAATAATAAACAATAATGTTTACTCTGAGTGATGCACTAGGTTTTTATTCATATAACGTAGTTTATGTACGGGAATAACTTTTTACCTAACGTTATTATTGAACGGCCCTTTCCCATACTTTGTGTATAGACGGGTTTTTAGGGGCCTCGGTTTTTGGGGGCCCCGTTTTTTCGATTCCCACAATCGAATAAACCTGAATAAAGATAACTGATGAACTCCAGAATTTTAAAACTCTTTAACTCTTCCCCAGTTTATATCAGGTTTTAAATCATTAAAAAGTAATGTAAGGTTTTATTATTTGAAAAAAAATTATTTAAAATTTTTTTTTGAAATTTATTTAACACTTTAAAATTTGTTGAAAACGTAGAATTAAATATAAATTACTAAATTTAGAGGCGAAGATCATTCCGCTTTAAATTTTTGGGGTTTTGACTATAAATAATGATATTTGGGTGTATTGTGTTAAATACAATAAACAATATGTAAAATTTAGTATATCAATAATTTTTGATGCAACCTAACCCTATGACCTAACCCGTGCTCTTTTACTGTGACAAAAAACGGTTTTTTTTACATCGCTGTTATGGATTTTATTCAAAAAATATCTAATTGAAAACTGAAATGCTACTAAACCATATCAATATAGCTTGTAGGTATTTCTTAGGGTGTAATTCTAACACTATTACTTGTACTGATACAACAGACCCGCAAATAACAGCATTTACTGCTGGAACAATAACCGGCACTGAATTGTCCACTCCAACTGGACAAACAACTGGAGTTTACGCAGATGGAGCCACAGCTGCATACACAATTGTCTGCGGAACCAACGGGTTTACAAATGGTGGGACTGCTGTGCTAACCTGTGCTTCTGGAGCTTGGACTACTTGTCCCACATGCGAAGCAGGTATTTTTACCTATACTTTAATATAACCTTAGTTTAAAGTACTTAGTTTTCTAAAATACCAAGTTTAGCAATTTAAGTTGGTACTAAACAACTAAAAGCATATTTTCGTTTCATATTTATATTATGAGTAAATAATCTCTTTAGTTTAATTACTTTAATCGTTTAGTACCAAGGGTGGCCAAAACTCTGCCAGTATATAAAAATATGATGCGCACCACTTTTTGTTTTCGCTATATTTTTCGACCGCGTGATCGTAACTGTAACATACTATATACTCTCTAAAAAGTGACCCTAAAAAATTCGTTGAAAAAAAAGTCGTAAATCACATTTTGATTAAATTAACGAAATAAGTAGGTAAGAAAAGTGTTGCTATAATATTAGTTGGTTGAACGAAAAAATTCGTAAAATTAACTTAGAAAAATTTCGTTGAAATTGATAATTGCTCTTTACATATTAAACATACAGTTTTGTCTCGTGCGGTGGTTTTCTATTTTATAATTAGGTTTACCACAAGTTTTGTTATTTGTTTGACTGTTTATATACATATATTCTACGAAAATAATGAAATCCTATGTATAACTGAATTCGAATTCTTTCAACCTTCATTTTATTGTTTTATGTTTATTATTAACAAAAATAATTGTTTTAAAACATAAAAATAAAGTTCGGCCAATTTAATCCGACTGTTTTTAAAGTTTTAATATTTACCACGCGACGTTTCCTTTGATTTTGTTCTAAATATAACAAACTTTTGAGAATATTTTGTTGGAAATATTGGAAATTCTTCGCTATTGTTAAAACAAAATTACTTTGCAAAGAAAAAACTCCAAAGGCGCTGATGATTTCTATAGAATTAAGATGGCAGAAATTGCTTGTGTGTGCACTGACTTTAAATCCTCAGTTTGAAGTGTGTAAAATTTTCTGCCAGGGATTTTAAGTTTTTGCAACACTTTATTTATTTTTTTAAAGTGTGAAATCTGCACTTTCGTTTACAAAACAAATTAAGGAAGGACAGACTAAGAAATGTTTTGTCTTCTAATTAAAACAGTCTTATATTTAAAAAGTAAATCACTTTTTTCTTCACCCTTAAAATGATTAAATAAGAAAAAATATGGAAAAATGTTTGGTGGAAGAAGGACTTTTCTTCTCGCCATCGCACTGAAATTAAAATAAAAGTAAAATTTGGAAGTTAAAACTATTGTTGTGAATTTTTAAATTATTATGCTTGTTAAGTATTATAAATTCTTGCTTTATGTATTTATGCTTTATGCTTTATTTTATGTATCGTTTAAACGGAGTTTTATCGGAAAAATTTCATTGTAAGACAGAAGTTCCACTAATTTTTTAATAGACCTGTGATAAATAAAAAAATCGTAAAAGTTAAGTGAGCGGATCCTTTTCCGTTAAAAAATTCGTAAAAACTTATTAATTTCTACGTTATATTAACCAATCACTTTTAAGAGAGTATCAATCGTCTCAGAAAAGTTAGGAAAAATTATTTTCTTAATGTAGTTTTTTTGATTTTTGGTACTTCGCCAATTTGGCACGCGCATGAACTAAAATTTTAAGGAAGCAAAAAAAACGCCCCTTACAAATCGCACCTTAGCTCATGCAAATCATATAATTAAAAATGTTAATTAGTACAAAGCTGTTCTATTTAATTAGGCTATTCGATTGGTGTGTTTTATAATGCGAAAAACGAATGCAGTTGAGCGTCCCATTTTCGGGACATTATATGTTTACAAATTGGCACTTTTTACTTTACCAAAAAATGTTTTTTTTAATTGTGGCTGTTTTCCTTAACGTAGGATTAAAAAATTGGTTTATATACCATTTTGATCGCATTAAACCGGCGCTTGTTACGCCAAAAATATTAATTTATTGATATTAAGTGAATTTTTCAGAACTTCAAACTGCTGGCAAATTACTTCGAAAAAAAAAAACCGAATTTCATCGACCCAAAACTATTTTAATTATTTAAGAGCACCAATTCAAAATTTTTTGAGGAGCAAAAAACGCCCCTCACAAATCGCACTCTAGCTCACTCAGATCACGTAATCGTTTATTATAAACTGTACAGCGCTCTTTTACTGAAACGGGCAATTGGAATGGTGTGCTTTACAATGCACAAAAACATTACAGTCGCGCGTTCGGACTTTGTGAAATTGTGTGTTCGCAAAGTGATAGTTTTTAAAATGTAGTTAAAATATGTTGTTTTTTGAATTGCAGACGTTTTTTTTTTGTTAAAAATGACTTTAAATGGGCTGATGTATCTTTTGTATGGCATTAAACTGGTGCTTTTTATAGATATCAAAACCTTTGATGTTTTTCACAAAGTAAGTATTTTCAGAAAGTTTCCGAAAAACAAAAAAATTATTAGACCAAAATTATGTAAATATGCCAAAAATTATGCTAAATATTTAAGAACACCCATTCAATGGGCGTAAAACTTTTGTTCGTGTTTTCTTTCTAATGTTGTATCAAGCGTGTTTATATTAGTGATGTTCCCTGGAGCTCCGAGGCCCGAAGCTCCAGAGTGGAGTTCCGCTTTTAGTATCTCCGGAGCAACCCCCGGAGCTCTGGAGCTCGGAAGATCTGCCTATTTTTGTACTAATTTTATAAATAATTAAAGACTAATGCTATAAATTATTTTGTCAAAATAGAGTAATTTTAATTGTATTTCAAACTTAAATAAGCTAATAATCGCTCAATTAAGAGGAGGAGTTGCGGAGCATGATATTGCAGGATAGGAAGATAACTAGTTTATATATACGATGCGTACTTTGAATAGATAAATAAATACCCATACTGAAACTCTAAAAACTGCAAGTAAAATTTTTTTGCAAATTTTTTGAAACGTTGTATTTTTGTTTTAAAAAATGCATTCACCTAATCAATAATACGATTATTTTACAAAAAAAAATTAATTTGCCATATAAGACAATAGACTTCCTTTTTTAGTACTTTTGTTGAGTATTGCTTTCAACCCATTTTTTCTACATTTTTTTTTCTTCTAGATTTCCTTTTGAGCGCAGATTTCTGGGAGAGTTACATCACTGTAAATATTGAAGGTTTAGCCGAGAAGCGCAGATAGGTTTAGCCAAGAAGCCGCATATATTTAAACTTAATAAAAATTTAGGTCAGCGCTTATATAAAATATTAATACTAAAACGTCTTTTTAATTACTGGTTACATGAAAATTTAGAAAAATTACAATTTTAAGCGATCTCCCTAAAGTACATCCAGGAACAGATGAAATATTCATAGATTAATAATCGAAAAAACTGTTCTTAACCAAAATATCACGAGTAAGAAAACATTGTTCGTTTGTCACATAAATAAAAGTTCTTGGCAAAAATACTAAAGACGTATGCGATACTTAATTACGTTTTGCTGTATTACAAGTCTTTGATTTTATTATAACTATAATTTTATTAAAGCACGATTGTTTAGTGGTTTTTTTTTGAATTAATTCAAATTTAGGTCTGAGGTTACATCAATACACTATAGTTGCAGCATAACTTCATTATTTTTTTAATATGCGTAAACGTATGGATTTTTCAGACTTTATAATATTTCACTAAAAAAACCTAATCGTTTACGTTGCAGTCCAAAAATTTATAAATTTGTAAAAATAAATAAGAAAAGGAAATTTTGCCAACAACTTTTATTTAGGCGAAATATGAGAAATATTTTAATACAGTGTGATATTTTAGTAAAGAAAAGTTTTAATTTTTTTTTATTAGAGCTAATCTGTTTTTTTAGCAATAGTGGAAAAAAATTTGAAAAAAAATTTTTGTTTGCGCTCCTATAACTTTTGAACGCGCTGTGATCAATATGGAAATATCTCGCGTTAAGGTCCTTAAACTTTTGGCTACCTCCCGAAAAAAAAATTTTCAAAATTTTGGCAAAAATTTTGGGGGGTTAGCCCCAAAACTCCCAAAATTTAGGGTCAATTTTTTTCGGCCAAGTTTTAACTTTTTACCATATAGGTCCTTACGTCTAAAAATTTTTATGCAGATTGCCCATACTTTTCTGAGCTCAAAAATATATAATTTGTTAGGGGTAACCTATTTGGATCGGGTACCCTGAGAGGTTAAAAGGGGTCAATTTTACGATTTCTGCTAAAAATCTTTGTATGGGGGCAGATAGTGCATATTTTGGCATCATGCTCAAAAACTGTTTGAGCCACAGGTTTGAGACCAGGGGGACTTATGCAAAATTTTAAGCTCTCGACGTGCTGATTTTAAAAATATAAAAAAATTTGCTCTAAACGGTT
The DNA here is from genome assembly GCA_030248175.1 of Microlaimidae sp. YZB2_3. Classification (NCBI taxonomy): domain Eukaryota; kingdom Metazoa; phylum Nematoda; class Chromadorea; order Desmodorida; family Microlaimidae; species Microlaimidae sp. YZB2_3. Next base: position 11,763 of record JASAMX010004860.1, on the reverse strand, counting down.
GGGTAACCAAAATACAGACCCTTTTGTACCCCCAAAATTTGTAATGGGTGTTTTTTTGTTTTTTTTAAATTTATAAACCGTGTTTATATTCGTTTAAAAGCTCTATGCGTCCTGATTTCAAAAATATTCATTTTAGGCTATGATTACCCGGTTACATACCCCCAAATACCACCAAATTTGAAAAAATGGAAATTTTGCAATTTTTTTCATTTTAAGTGACGTGTTTATATTCATATGAAAGCTCTCGACGCACTGATTTTAAAAATATATAGTTTTTTTAAATTTAGTTCAGTGTTTACCAAATTTTGCACCCATCAATGTACCACCTAAAATTTTTAAGAGGTGATTTTATTATAATACCGTCATGTTTGTACTCATATCAAAGCTCTCGACACGCTGATGTCAAAAATTTTTTTCCCTCAATGGTTATCAGTTTTACAATCCACAATGTACCCCCAAAAATTTTTAGGAGGTCATTTTTATATATTTATTGTAATACCCTCATGTTTGTAGTCATATCAAAGTTCTCGACACGCTAATGTCAAAAATATTGTTTTTAACTTAAATCAATCAATGGTTACCATTTTTACAACACACAATGTACCTCCTAAAAATTTTTAGGGGTCATTTTTATATATTTATTGTTATTATTTATTATTATTATTTATTTATTGTTATTTATAATACCGACTTGTTTTTACTCATATTAAAGCTTTCGACACGCTGATTTCAAAAATATAATTTAAACTCGATTCACTCATTAGTTACCATTTTTACAATGCACAATGTACCTCCTAAAAATTTTGGGGGTACATTGTGGGTTTTAAAAATGGTAACCATTGGTTGATTTAAGTTAAAAATAATATTTTTAACATAAGCGTGTCGAGAGCTTTGATATGAGTACAAAAATGATGGTATTACAATAAATATATAAAAGGACCCTTAAAAATTTTTGGGGGTACACAATGGATTTTAAAAATGATAACCATTGAGTGAATAGAGTTAAAAATGTTTTTTTTTTGACATCAGCGTGTGGAGAGTTTTGATATGAGTACAAACATGACGGTATTATAATAAAATCACCTCTTAAGCATTTTGGGGGGAACATTGATGGGCGCAAAATTGGGTAACCACTGCACAAAATTTTAAAGAAAAATATATTTTTAAAATCAGTGCGTCGAGAGCTTTCGTGTGAGTATAAACACGTCATTTAAAATAAAAAAATTCCAAAATTACCATTTTTCAAATTTGGGGGTATTTGGGGGTATGTAACTGGATAACCACAAAAAATTTTAGCCTAAAATTAAAATTTTTGAAATCAGCACGCATAGAGCTTTTAAACGAATATAAACACGGCTTATAAATAATAAAAGCAAAAAAATCACCCCTTACTAATTTTGGGGGTACAAAGGGGTTTGTATTATGGTTAACCGACTATTTAGACCAAATTTTTTTTTATATTTTTTAAATTAGCACGGCGAGAGCTTTAAAACGATATATTACTCATCTATATAGAAAGGCTGTGTCAAAAGTTTTATTTTTAGGGGTCAGTCATTGCAGATTTTTTTTTGGGCATCAAAATTTTTTTTGGACTATCACAAAATTGTAGAACTTAAAATTCCGCCGGTCTCAAAGTCACATAAATCCCCCCGGTCTCAAAGCTGTGGCTCAAACAGTTTTAGAGCATGATGCCAAAATATGCACTATCTGCCTTCCCATACAAAGATTTTTAGCAAAAATCGTAAAATTGACCTCCTTTAACCTCTCGGGGTACCCGACCCAGGTAGGTTACTCCTAACAAATTATATATTTTTAAGCTCACGAAAATATGGGCAATCTGCACAAAAATTTTCAGACGTAAGGACCCATATGATAAAAAGTTAAAAATTTGGCTGAAAAAATTGGCCGTAAATTTCGGAGGTTTTGGGGCTAACCCCCCAAAATTTCTGCAATCAATTTTTTTTCAGGAGGTAACAAAAATACAAGGACCTTAACACGAGATATTTTCATATTGATTACGGCCCGTTCAAAAGTTAAAAGAGTGTAAACAAAAATTGTTTTGTCAAAATTTTTCCAGTATCGCTAAAAAAAACAGAAATTAGGAATCTCTAAAAGCGGCAGTTTAATGCCATTTGAATGATATATCAGCCTTTTTTAAAATCATTTTTTTAACAAAAAGGTCGGCACTTTAAAAACAACTTATTTTTTTCTACAGTAAAAATTGCTATTTTGGAAACATAAAATTTCTCGGACGCGTGACTTTAATGTTTTTGTGCATTGTAAAGCACACCATTTGAAACTTCCAGTTGGGTAGAAGTGCGTTGTAATAATTATAATGACTAATTACGTGATTTGAATGAGCTAGAGTGTGATTTGTGAGGGGCGGTTGTTGTTTAAATAAAATTTTAGTTCATGCGCGTGCCAAATTGGCAACGTGCCAGAAATAAAAAAACTGCATTAAGAAGAAAAAATTTTCATGGATTTTTTGAGTCGAATCTTACATAGTTTGTTATAGTCTTATTCACTCGGTCAAGAGATATAGCGAAAACAAAAAGTGGTGACAAATTAAACAATTTTAATGTAATGGGCCAAAAGAGCCATGGAACGTTAGAGCTAGGGACTAAAGAGCCGAAAAAAAGGGGACCTAAGAGCCAAGCAGCCGGAACAAAAAGGGAAAAGAGCCAAATAGAAGATAATCATGAAAAACACAAAAGAAACAAGAGTTCAGAGAGTTGGTCTTAAGAGCCTGACTTTTTAGGACCAAGGAGCTAGCAAAAAAGGACTTATAGAGCGTTTGACGGCGCTTTATTATTTTAATAACGTTATATGGCGTAATTTTGCAAATAAACACATTAGCGAGGACTTTAAAGCCATATGGTTTTAAAATTAGTTTAACAAGTTTTTAAAAAGTGAGCTGTTGCAACAAATTTAAATGAACCTTGAAACCAAATTATATTTTGGTTAATTCTTTTTAATCTCTCCAATATTTATGCGTTTTTTGGAGAAGAATTCGTTTTCATAATAATTTATCTATAGAATTTCTTGATGTATTTTTAATTGGCCAAATAAAATGAAAGTCTTCCACTATCGCAGAATTGTTACTTTTTGCATTTTTTGTTAAAATAAAATAGGTCCGTTGTTATGAAATGCCGATTTTACAATTGCCCTATCTGTATATCTCTGGTATTAAAAAAACGCTTTAATATTTAAACAAAAGATTGTGTTAAACGATGCTTGTTAAACTCTTAACAGACATGTGATCAGAAACTTTAAAAACAAAAAAAAATTGATATTCGCACTTTTTCTGATGAAAACAGCAGCTGCAATATTATTTATTTTTTACGTTTATATAATGAAAACTAAATCTTATTTTAAGATCTAGATGTCCAAAAAGTTGAAACGGATGGAGCTTGGGAGTTATTTATAAAAAATTTGTAAATCATGATAAATATTTTAATTGTTTTATGATCTATTTAATTAACAATTTTAGTTATGTTTCACAAAGCTTCGAGCTCTGGAATGGACCTCCACTTTTAGGAGCCCCGGAGCAACCCCTTGAGCTCCAGAGCTCCGAAAACAAAAAGTGGCGCGCATCATATTTTCATATAATTGAGAAATTTGCTCAATTTATGATTGTAATTTCTAATTTGTATTATAATGAAGTGAAATTTGAACTACAGGAATACTTCCAGAGATAATACAATTCATAATCATTTTTAGGCTGGAACTCCAGCTCTATTTTTTGCATTTTTTTGAGTATTTTTTAGGTTGTAATTCTAACACTATCTCTTGTACTGATACAACAGACCCGCAAATAACAACATTTACTGTTGGAACAATAACCGGTACTGAATTGTCCACTCCAACTGGACAAACAACTGGAATTTACCAAGATGGAGCCACAGCTGCATACATAATAACTTGCGGAACGAATGGATTTCAAAATGGTGGGACTGCCGTGCTATCCTGTGCTTCTGGAGCTTGGACCACTTGTCCCACATGCGAAGAAGGTGTTTTTATTTATTTTTAATATTATTATTAGCCTAAAAGTTTTTAATCGAGATATACTTTCATTTATTAAGTTTAAGGCATCCTACAGAAGTCAAAACGATTTTTTTTATAATTATAAAATGTTAATTAGATTGTTTTCATTTGTAAAAAAAACTCCGATAAAAAAATCTCAATAGATTGTAAGTGGATGTGAAACCTTTGAAAACATATAGTTCTAAATGACTTTCATTGACTAATAACTCTAAAATTGACTAAAATGGTCTAAACCTTTCCATTTGAACGGAATTTGTTTACCATTAAAAATTTCCGCAGAGTTATGACACTATAAATAAGCGCCTGGGAAAATTAATCTCCAATGAACGTGAAGATCTTTCATTTTTAGCTCCTCCTACTTTCATTCCCACAAAGTTTTAAGCTATGCGCGTCAACGGTTGGTAATAAACATATATTGCAAAACCACACTATTTTCTTCATATGAAAGACAGTTTAAACGTGAAAATAAGCTGAAGTAATGAAAATTGTGCTTAAAGATGGGGTACAAAGTCAATGATTAAATTTTTTGTAAACGTTTTGTCTTTAATTTCGATGATTTTTTGTGAAAATCTTACTAAACCCTGCCTCCAATAGCCCACAATTTTTCTTTTCACATAAATTAAAAACAAAAACATGATTTGTTTCCTGCTTTTTGTCAATTTGTCAAACTTCTTGTTGTTTGGATATTCTTAAATATAAAACTAATAATTCACAAATAATTTTTATGCAAGTAAAAAAACCGTAATTTTTGCTATGTTCTGCAATTGGTTTACTACTGAACGCTTTGCAGTTAAAACTATCAAGAGAAATCTTAACATTTGATTTATAAATTATAATTTGAAGAGACGCATTGAATTTTCTAAAAATTGCTGATTATGTGTGAAAGAAAAAAATTCTCTGCATGAAAGTCATGTGGGTGTGTCTAAATTAGTCACGTGAGGACACTGTTGCAGCTACGTTTGATTTACCTTTAGTTCACATTGGATCTACAAGTCACAGCGCGTACAAACCGCAGCAACAATGAATGTCGTAACTGTATAAACGCATGCGGTACGTGTTGTCACTTGTCCCTCTGGTGTGAACCAGTCTTTAGGGTTTGTAAAATATGTTTCCTGTTTACTGTACATTATTTGGCTGAAACAACAGTAAGGGCTGGTTCACACCGAAATGGCAGCTGATAAGTGACGCTAAGCGCACACAGGTCACACTGCAGTCACAATGATGGTGTAATAATGTAAAGGCACGCATTAGCTGTCAGATGCCAGCTGCCATTCCAGTGTAAACCAGCCTTAGAATGAGTAATAAAATCAACTTAGATATAAAATTAAATATAATAATACTTTTTGTTTTTAAAAAAAAAAACTTAAATAATTTCTCAAATTTTTTTTAGTTTTTATCAACGCCAAATTTAACATTTAATTCAAGTAAAAATTTTGAGAAAATTTTTTAAAACTCTTCAATTTGGTTGATAACTGTCATTTTGGTGATTCCTAGGTATTTACTGATGGAAGAAATTTGATTAAAACAACATTATTTTATATTTTTGTCACATACCGTTTGTTTATGTAATCTATCTACTCTTTGCTATTTTCTGCGTATATTTCAGTCAGATTATGCTGGTGGCTACATGCAAGTCTTAGAGTATTACAATATTGCGTTTAGCGTTTAGGTTGCCAGGAATCTGACGCTGTGTGCACGGACACTGTGGATCCAACAATGACATTTACTATTGATTCATTTACTGGCACTGAACTTGGAACGCCATCTGGGTCTACTGGAACCGGTGTTAGGTACATTATAACATATTGTTTTCATAAATTGGTAATTTGGATATATAATATTAATAAAGGTTTTGTTTTAAGGTCTTCCTGGCAAGTTTTTTTAAAAACGGAAAATCGCAAAAATTTTTGGCATGCGAGATCTTGCAAAATATAGCACCGTTTCTTTTTTTAATTTTAAAATGGTTGTTAAAAAGGTAACACGATTATAAACTGTACATTTTTGATATTGATAAAATGGTTGAAATATTTTAATTTAAAAATCAAATTGCTACAAAATTTTTTAAAACCCTTAAAAATACTGAAAACACAGCAGTTATTAGTGAAAAATGCTTTCTATTGTTAGGAAATGTTGCCCTTTGTTAAGTATTATAAAATTTATAAAAAATTTACCATAATATGGCGTGATATACAATTTTCCATAAAAAAATAGTAATTTCTTGAAAATTGCGGAGAAATTTGGATTTAATGTAATTAAGTGAAATTTAAACCTTTGGATAGTCTAATGGAACTTGAATGATTTGATGAATGATTTTTAGAAACCATAATATCTCTCGTGTTAATAAGCTTTTGTGCATGCGTTTTTAATAGAGGCCTGTTCCAGTATATATTTCCTTTAGAAGATTTGTTGTTGTGGCACATTTGGATGGCGCGTTTGGCGGGGGGTCAAGAGTTCGACTCCTACTGTGAACATTTTTTTTCAGATAATTTTGTCACATTTTACCTAATATTAATAAACATTGGAGATTAATTATATTTTCTTCAATCATTCATACAGAATCAAACCAAAAAAATAAAGCCTACTTATGTACAGCATTGGTTTCCTAATTTTTGCCATTCAGTCGATTTTTTGAAAAAAAATTATAAAAAAATGAAACCAAAAGCGGCTATAAAAATTTATTAGTTATCACTTTTTCTGCTTTAGTTTTAATTTGTGTTAAAAACCTACCTGACGGCGGTCTCGCAAATAAACAGCGACTGTGATTGGTTTGCATCGACCTCCTTGGATATACATTATGCATTGTGAATTGTTTCTTTTTGCTGGATTAAAAAAATGACGATAATGATATATGGAATGTTCTAATTGAAAATCAGGTTTCAGCCACTGCCTTAATTAATTTTAGAAAACCTTTAGTTTGTAGTTCATTTTAGGACTCATTGCTTAGGAATTTGGATCATAATTCTAGTAAATTTAGTATATTTTTTATCAAATTTGTTATTTTATTATTATTGTTATATTTTCGATTATTGTTAGTGAATATATACGACAAAGATTGGTTCGCGTAGCGATGAAAAATTGTTTAATTTTGTTTAATTTAATTTAATTTAATTTTGTTCTAACACGTCAAAAAGTCAGAATTCAAAAAACAAAAGATTATAAACCGTGAAGTTTTTTTTTATTTTAAAGTATTTAAATAAGTTTTAATATTTTTTTTTATTTTAGAGTGGCATACGCAAAAAAAGTTTGGTATACATCGACTTTATCTTTAGCAAGATATGATTACCTGCAGTTTTTACTCCATATTAATTTTGTACAGACATTAGTTAGGGTACTTGAATGTTTTAATTAGTTCCTTCTTTCAAAAAACAGTGGCCTATTTAGGGCGCGTACCAGTTTTTATTAGAATGTTTATATAGTTTGATATATTTATAAACTTCATGATTCTTTTTATTAAAGTTTATATAGTCACAATTCTTTTTTAGAAAAATATGACAAAACAGTTTCTTCTTCAAAACCGATTTTTTAAAAAAAAAATAATTGAAACGCGGCATAAGTTTGGCCCAAGTGTTGCGTTCAAATGCAGAGCGTTCCTAATAAACAGAAAAAAATGTTTAAGAGGGAGATTTTGGCACTAAAAAATAAATTAATTAACGATAAAATTAAAAGAAAAATTATATGCATAATTTCAAGTTATTTGTGTTGAAAACAAAGCTATAAATAAAAAGCATGGAATGAAATGAAAAAATACAAAATAAATGTCTAATTAATTATATGGAAAGAAAAATAGACAGAGAAAGTATATTAAATATATTTTTATTTTTTAATTTATAAAAAATAAACACATCAAAGAAAACGTTTTGCCCCTTAGCCTAGACATATTTTTTGAAAACTCTCTTTTTTCAAAAAATGTAATAGCAGAAGCTCTTCAGTAGGGAATCATTACATTATTTAAGGAGTATATAATTAAAGTCTAATTAATAAGAGATTACTTTAAAATTAAAAATTTTTTATAAAAATATGAATTAATTAAAATTAACAATATAAAACTAGACAAACGCTAGAAGAACACAATAAATAACGCGAGAAAAATATAAAACAAAGTGTATACAAAATATAAAAAGTCATACCTGTAGCGTGATTCCTTTGTTTGCCTGATTCCTTGAAGTTAGACGACCGCTGTACTAAGTTAGTGGAGTTAGGTTTTTTGAGCAATTTAAGAAATCACATATTGTTTTTTTTATTTTCATGTTATATATATTTTTTTATACCACTAACTTTACCTAAAAATTGTGGTTCCTACATTCAATTGACTTCAATGACAATTTGACAATAGTCATGTTCTTAGAATTGAAGGGTCAACGGCAGAGTACACGGCTACATGTTCAGGGTCTGGCGTTGTAACTGGAGGTACAGATCCATTAACTTGCACAGACGGCGCCTGGATTAGCTGTCCTACCTGTGAATTACAACAAAGTGAGCATTAAAAAACGTTTTTTTATAATTATAATTATTATTAATTTAATTTTTTTAAATTCAATTAAATAAAACAAACGGTAAACACTTTGTTATATTAATATTTAAAAGTTTTTTATGAATATTTTGCTTCATTTAATATGTAGAAGTGTTTTTTAATCTTTCTTGTCACTTTGAGGAAGGTATAGAAGAGCTGAGCAATATTGGTAAAGGACCAAAAACCTAAATCATGAAGGTTAGTAGAAATAAATATGGTACACATTTGAGACAATGTGAAAACAGCTAAACTCAAATTACAAGCAGTTAAAAGGCAAATGAATCTTATATGTTAAATTATAGGCATATAAAAAGCAGCTAGGAATTTAATAAATCTACCTGGAAATGTCATGACGCCAGCAACGGTGGATTATAGATGATAAAAATAGATTTATAAATACAAATATTTCTTTATAAATATTTTGTTTTTAAACTATTTGTTTATTAGTGTGTTTATTCTTTAAGCCTGTCCAAAACCGGCCACTTTGAACTGTGGAGACGCAACTCAGATAACATACACCATGGAAAATACAGCGGACAATACCATGATTGACGAGGGAGGAACGGCCACTATTCCATCTACCGCCTGCACCAGTCCTGCTGTTCCTACAGAAACAGTGTACACATGCACTTCTGGAGCCTGGAGCCCTTCAGATCCAGCCTGTACACTATCAGGTACTACAATATGTGCAAATATAATGTAAATTTGGAAGATTTTTTAAAATTTTTTTATTTGGTTATTGGCACTTTTTTTTAAAATTTTATGACAAATGTATAGTCTATCTGTTACATCTGCTAATTTTTTACAATTATTAATTGATTCTAAGTGTGACTGTACACAGATACTGATTATAAAGTGTATAAAATTAACTTTAGATATAGCCATTTTTCGTTGTAATTTTGCAAGTCGGGACATAAAAAACAGAAACTTAATTAATTTACTGTGTTATTTATTTAATATACACATTAGCAACACTTTAGGATTTTAAGGACCCTTAATATGTTTTATACTAATCATAATCACGTCATATATGTTTTGCTTTGTGCGACTGATTGGAGGGGCTGTTTTAGCCAATTAGAGCTTGGGAAAAAATTGATTTCCAGTGAATGAGGATCATCCTTTTTTTTTAAGCGCTAATTGGCTAAAGGTGATTCTTTAACGTCATAAATCTCGAAGGAAATTTAATACTAAACAACTTCCTTTTAAATAGAATGGTTTTGACCATCATGAAGTTATTTATATCCCACAAACACCAGGTATACCACGGAAACTTTATGAGTCTTTTAAGTAAAACGCACTTGAAAAGCTTATATGAATAACCTGTAATTTTGAGTAATTTCCAATTCATTTAGGGTTGATGGAGTTGCGGGAACTTGGAGCTGGAACTTTGGAGTTCCTTGTTTATGGCTTTAAAGACCGTACATTTCCAATTGCCAATTTTTAACCCCACAATCCATTGTAATTACCAAAACTACTTGCTACTTTACCACTAAGTTTACAATTTTTGACACTTGAATTTAGGTTTTATAGCGCTTTAAATTTTTTTATTTAAAAAAACTTGTTAGGTTTTTTTTTATATTTTTCGAATAGTTATTCTTGTATTTCATGCTATGTCATAATTTTTTTTTGTCAAAACATATAAATATTTCTGCTAACATCATTCGATTTCAACAATTCACTTTTTACGTTTATTTTACAATGTTTAATTGAATTTTTACATCATATTTAACTATTAGTTTTACCTTTAATTCAGTTTCTGACACATGCGCATCAAACGGTGGAACCCTGGTGACCCTCTCTTCTCCTTATGGATATACGACCTGTTTTTTTGTCCCAAGTGATCAACAGACCTACGAAAATGCTAGAACTGCCTGTGCGGATTTCAAAACCACATATCTTGGTGACAGCACCGATACCACTTGCACTACCACGGAACTGGTCGGTCGTTTGGGTAATTGATATTAATTAGTAGTTATAATAGTGATTTTAAAAGGGGTTGAAGAATTAAATTTTTTTGGGACTTTTTGTGAACTTACTTCTGCCATCTAAAAACCTACAACTTTTTTTTTCAAAATATCTTCAGTGGTTCAAAAAATATACCCTCCGAAAATGTCGTTTCTTAAGATTTTGTGTTTGACAGATTGCTTAATTGTTATAAAAAATCACGTTACAAATTGATGCTTTAATTTTTTTACTTTCATTTGATACGTTATTTCTTAGGATGTGATATATAATATTTACAAAAACAAAAGTTATTTGTTTATTTTTAGCTTTTTTATTACTAGGACCCTACAATTTTTTTTGGGGAGGAGAGGGGCGTTGTCGGCAGTTTTGACATTTTTTGGGGTGTAATCGTCAACCCCTCCACCCTGCGCACCTACAATCACTACTGTAGATCTGTTGTATTATTGATAGGATGGCTCGTTAACAGTGAAGCGCAGACGGCTTTTGCCTCTGCGGCGGCTTCTGGGAGCGTTTGGACTGGAGCCCAGTTATCAGCGGGTGGAGACTCAAGCGTCTCCAGCGATTTTCGGTAGGTAAATAAACATGGTTATATGGTTTTATTATGATTATTAGTTTAATTTTTTTAATTAAATGATTTTATTACACTGATGTAATGCCTAAACAAAACACAGCTGTGAGTATGGTCAGATTGGGAGTAAATCAATTGTGAATTTTGGGTTAGGTTTCAAATAAATCAAATTAAAAATGCTGTTCTTTATAGGGTTTTAAAGCTCCTCGTCCTTCTTTAACAAGATCTAAAACAGATTTCTGTAGTAATAAAAAATAAATAATGGATGAAACATCAAAGATATCGTAATATTAAGTTTTTATAAGAAAATATAAAAACGTAGAGGACAAACAAGCAAGACCAGTGTATTGTAGGAATAAAAGGAGGGTTTCAGGGTCTTTCTTTATTATAGATGATTATACAAAAATAATGTAGTATGTTTCTTTGGCCTTGGAAATCATTGCAATCTTGGATGAATTTCTGATTTTTCTCTTTTCGTTGATCGATCATTTTAATTTAAATCAATATATAGTGTTTTTTTCCTTTAAAAGTTCATTGCAGAGTCTAAATTTTTAGGTTTTCATTGTTTATCAATCATTGATCATTTGTGATGATTCATTGTTTATCAATTTAATTTTTTTCAAATTTTATATTATGATTTGTTTTATTTTTATGTTGTTTAATTGCTGAGTTGGTG
>JASAMX010004859.1:0-21940 GCA_030248175.1 Microlaimidae sp. YZB2_3 | reverse complement strand
TTTTTTTCTTTTTTTCTTTCTCCCCTGCTTGCCCCCCCCGTTTCAAAAAAAGTTGCCCCCCGTGCCCCCCATTTTGGAATTGCTTCCCCCCGTTTAAATCCCCCGGGGGGGGGGGGGCAGTGCACAGGTCTGGTACTAAATTTATATTGGATTTAAAATTAAATAATGAAGTAAATGCAAATGAATTTCTGTGAAAATTAGCCGCCGTGCCGTTATATAATAGTAAATCCACAAATAACTAATAACATATCCACAACGCTATCGAGGTTTTATATTTAATAATTTAAAATGATTTTCAAAATAAAAGTCAACCCATTCTCAGCAAAAAAATTGGCATCAGAATTATCAGCCCCGAAAGATGTATACCATCATTGAATAGGTGAATTTTACTTTAAAAAAACAGCGCACGAAATTTGCTAGCTTAACAAAATAAAGAGAGAAAAAAAACAAGTCAAATGTTTAAATGCACACCTTCCTCCTCCTTTTTGTCTCCATCTTCTTTCTTCTCTTCTTCTTCTTCATCATCAGACACTTCTTTGTCGCGTTCTTTCTCCACCAACTAAAATAAAAATTAGTTACATATTCTAGGTCATTGATGAAGCAACAAAACCTAAAACGATAATTATAATTATCTGAAAGCGATCAAAACTGTTTGGTGCTTAATTGGGTATATTGAAAAAGGGTATTGCACCAATGGCAACCCTAGGTTGAACTAAGCGTAGCTTTTTTAACTTTTGTGCTATAAAAAGCCAATAAGTTCTGTTAAAACCCTTTTTTCTAAAAACAAACTCAAAATGAGAGGCTGCGGTAAATTTCAGGGGGATGTAAGTCATACATGGGCACGGGGGGTGTTGGGGGGGGGGGTTAACCCCCAAATTCTGAAAAGGGGGGTTTAACACCCCCCCCCACTCAGAGATGAGGGGAGAAAAGGTTAACCCCCCACCAATTTTGGAAAAATGAAGAAAAAAATGTCTTTAAAATGACTTCTAACTGCCTCCAAACTTAAGTTTTGAGGTCAAAATGAATGTTTTAAGCAATAAAAAGCTCGAAAATGCAATAAAAAGGGTTTTTGACCTAAAATTAGCGTTTTTTTTACCTATTTTTCCTTCAAAATCGAAAAACGATATGGGTAAAATGCACTCCAGAAAAAAAAAACACGATATGGGTCGGATTTTAAACCCCTCTAATTTGGGGTTTAACCCCCCTCCACTCCGGACCAACTTGCCCATGTATAATGTAAGTCCTATAAATATGGCAATCATTGCCAAAAAACAAAACAAAAACATGTCCAACTCACCAATCTGATGGGGTATCCGATGAACTGGGAGTGCTTTTTGATGACATCCTTGATCTTTTTCTCCTCAATGTATTCCAACTGGTCTTCTTTCAGATGCAGGATGATTTTCGTTCCACGGTTGACGTCCGGGTCGTTGCTTGTGCGGACTGTGAAGGAGCCACCGGCCGAGCTTTCCCACTGATATCTAAAGAAGAGCCAATACAGGTTTGAAAGAAAGCTTCTAGACCAAAGGTGAGTGCATGGGTAAGAAAGAAAGAAAGGAAGGCAAGCATAGATGAACAAGGGGGGTAGGGGGGGGTCCACCCCCCCCCCTAGCCTCGAAATTTTGCCCCCCCCCCCCTAGAAAAAAATCCAAGGGGCCCCCCTAGCCCTAAATTTTCGAATTTTTCACCCATGACCCCCCTCTAGATTTTGAAATCTGACCCCCCCCCCTCCCCTCTCGCGAACATTTTAAGTACTTTTTTTATACTAAATTTTCTTGCAAAAACGTCAATTTTTAACACAAATTATGTTTTTACACCCTTTTTATACGTTAGTAATGTTTGAAAAAAGATAACGTTAGACCCCCTGGGACATGAAAACAAATAAACCTAAAAAATGTTTGTATAGGAAAACTAAACTAAATTAAATAATTTTTATAATTTAATAAAAATAAAACACAAAATGTTTGTATAGGAAGGAAAATAAAACTGAATTTAATAATTTTTATAATTTAATAAAAATAAAACACTAACTTTGACCTTAAAATATAAGCTTAGAGGTAGTAAGAACCATATATGGGCCAGTTGGTCCGGAATGGTGTTAAAATTTGAGAAACATAAAATACCCACATAGTTTTCGATTTTAAAGGAAAATAGGTAAAGAACGTTAATTTTAGGTCAAAAAGCCGTTTTTATTGCATTTTTGAGCTTTTTACTGTTTAAAACATTTATTTTGACCTTAAAACTTTGGTTTAAAGGCAGTTAGTTAGAAGCAGACCTGTGCACTTGCACTGCCCCCCATAGATGAACACTCAAAAAGCTGGGGGAGTGTTTACCCCGGGTAAATGAAATTTCAAAATCTAGGAGGGGGTCCTAGGGGGGTCGAACCCCCTCCAGCTTTCTAGGGGGGGGGGTTGACCCGGGGTGAAAGATTTCAAAACCTAGAGGGGGGTCAGGTGGGGTCCGATTTCCGAAACAAAATACTTTTGTCAGATTTCAAAATCTAGAGGGGGGTCAGGGGTAAAAAATTTAGGGGATGGGGGGCTGGATTTTTTTCTAGGGGCCCCCCAAAATTTCGAGGCTAGGGGGGTGAACCCCACCCTACCCTCTTGTTTATCTATGTGTCCCCCGGGTTTTATTGGAGGGGGAAGGGCCACTTTTTTGAAGCGGGGGGGAGTAATAAAGCGAGGGGGCAAGCAAGGGAAAAAGAAAAAAAAGTAAAAAACAAAGGAAAAAAAGGGACAAAAAAGCAAATATGGTAAAAAATAGGTCTAAAATAAAAGAGGGGGCAATAAAAGAGAGGGGAGAGCATATCCTCGAATAAAGTAAGGGGGATATCTTTACACCGGGCACAGGTCCGTAGAAGTCATTTTAAAAACTTTTTTCTTCTTAGTTTTTCCAAACTTCTCCCCTTCTGAGAGGGGCGGGGGTTTAAACTTCTCTTCTCAGATTTTTTTTTGGGGGGGGGGGGAAGGTTAAACCCCTTTTCAGAATTTGGGGGAGGCGGAGTTAAACCCCCTTCTCAGAATTTGGGAGGTTAACCCTCCCGTGCCCATGTATGGTTAGAACTTATTTTGAAGACATTTTTCGTCTTTTTTTTTTAAAATTGGGTGTGGGGTTCCCCTCCCCAACCCCCTACGTCAAACGCCTTTTTGCATGACCTCAAAAGCCAACAACACTCAAACTAAAAGATCTATGGGAAAGACCAGTGGATGCGGTCAGGTTCCTTAAGGCCATAACTTGATGCTCAGGCCATGAATAACAAAAACAACAACCTAACCTCCTGTGCCTATGTATAATGCCCGACCTACTTAAGCGTAAGGAAGGAGGGATATTTTCCCTGGGAAAAGAGCGATATCTGCTTAAAGGGGGCTTACCCCGGAAGTAAATTTCGAAAATCATTTCTTAAAATTTTAATTCAATCAGATAAGTGGTCTTTTGAAAAGTAGGAAGGATTAGTGTGGCAAAGATTTAGTTATACCTTTGTCCGGTTTAGACTTCCGAAGCACCTCCTTTTTTAAATTCCCGTCTTTATTAGGAGTTCGCTAATTAACCGTGGTAATTAACAATACCAATTAACATAAGTGGGCAGCCACCCGGATTTTGGGGGATATACACGATCCTCAAATTTGGAGGGTCTTAAAGATTTTTCGGGTACCCCTATACCTAAAATACCCCATTTTAGTTCTGGGATTCCCCAAATTTTAGGTGTGGGGGGGATGTCGTCGGCTATAATCGGGATTTTGGGGGGTATAACCATAGGTGGGCAGGGGTTTTTATACCCATAGTTTATGGTGAAGTCCAATAGGGGGGTCCACCCTCGGGTGGAAGGCCAAAATTTTTTTAGGGGGGTCTAAGGGGTTTGGACCCCCCTGGCTTTTTAGGGGAGGTCGACCCCGGGTGCGAGATTTTAAATTTAGGGGGGTCAAGGGAGTCCGATTTTTTTAACAAAGTTGGGTCGGGTATACAGCCCCCCAAATCCGGGGGGCTGCCCACCTATGGGTATCATAGGTCACCGAAGGGGGGGGGGGTAGGGGGAGTAACCCCCCCCCCCTACGGCCTCTGAGACCTACCCCCCCTAAGGCCCATTTTTGACCCCTCCCCCCCCAATCGACCCCTTGAACCCTTGACCCCCCCTAAGGCCCATTTTTGACCACCCCCCCCCCACCCTGACAATCCCAAAAATTGCTTAAAAAATGGTCAAATTTCGTCAAAAAATTGTCAATTTTGGTCAAAAAAAAACACCCCGGGGTGTGACCCCCCCCCCTGCTTTTTTTCAAAAAAAAAAACACCCCGGGGTGTGACCCCCCCCTGGAGGTCAAAAACCTCCACACCCCGGGGTGTGGACCCCCCCCCTGAGCCGTCGAAGGTCGGTGACCTATGATGGGTATAACCCCCCAGCCTACCTATCTATGCTAATTAATCTAGCAACTTACTGTTCATCATCGTTGTGCTTGCTGATCACTTCCACTTTGTCAGCGACTAGATAGGCGGAGTAGAAACCCACTCCGAATTGTCCGATCATGGAGATGTCGGCTCCGGCCTACAAACATAAAATAATAAAACAATACGAAAAAGCAACCACAAAATACAAAATTATAAACATTTATTATGTAACTTATAAAATTACACCTAAATTTAAACAGCTAAATTCTTGCAGTTCTAAAATCTTAAGAAATGTCTTTAAAAGAATTAAGTGATTACCTGAAGGGCCTCCATGAAAGCTTTGGTTCCTGATTTGGCAATGGTGCCAAGATTGTTGATCAGATCTGCTTTGGTCATTCCGATCCCTGTGTCGATGATAGTCAGGGTCTTGTCGTTCTTGTTTGGAATGATTTTTATGTACATTTCCTAAAATAAAAAAATCATTTATAATAAATTTTAATATACTCTGTAAATAGTTTAAAAGTCTACATTTTTAACAAAATAAATGTTTAATTAAATAATCTGTTATTGACGCAAAAAATTAGCAAATTAAGTTAAACGCAATCAAATTAGTTCGACAAAAATATTATATTGTATTTTTTGTGTAATAATAACACAAACAAGTCTTTTTTTAACAAAAACAAGTATTTTTTTACCTTTTCTCCTTCGAGTTTGGACGGATCAGTCAGCGATTCATATCGGATTTTATCCAATGCCTTAAAAAATAAATTATAAAACATTAACAGGAAGAATGCAGGGCATTAACATAAATTATGTTTTCGCTGTTATAGACAAACTTCATTTGAAACACAAAACTTATGAAATTAGAACGTGGCAAAATTTGGAACCTCCCTCCCCTCGTCTTCTCGTGCCCCTGCATGCAGTATTGTTTATCTAAATAACACAAAAACTTAAAAACAACCAAGAAAATGCTTACTGAATCTTATTGATAAATACTATTATAAGTTTATTTATTAAATTTATTGGCATTCTTCAGGTATAACCCACACTATTACAAGGACTACTTAAGTATAGACAAACTAACAGCAGAAGAACACGGTTAAAAAGCTAGGGGTTTTTACCCCGGGTAAATGACATTTCAAAATCAAGGGGGTCCTAGGGGGGTTGGATAGAACACGCCCCCTAAACAAAACACTTTTTAAAGCATTAAATGTTTAATAATAGTTTTTTATAAGATAATACTACATTTTACTAAATAAAAGGCGATATTGAGGTATAAAAAGGGTGTAAAAAAAGGTATAAAAACTAAAAACATGAATTGGTGTTAAAAATTCACTTTTTTGGAAGAATAAAAAAGTACTTAAAATTTTCTCGAGAGGGGAGGGGGGTCAAATTTTAAAATCTAAAGGGGATCAGGGGTAAATAAATTCGAAAATTTAAGAGGAGGGGCCCCTGGATTTTTTTCTAGGGGGGAGGGCGAAATTTCGGAGCTAAGGGGTGGACCCCACCCTACCCCCTTGTTCATCTATGGGTGGGCAGGGGGGGTTGGGTTGTTTACGTTTACATTTATACATAGCTCAACAGATAATGCTATCGTACTACACTAATAGGTTGTTTAGGTTATAAAAAAAACCTTATAGGAAAAGTTGCTCTTGGTTTTTAGGGGCCTCGGTTTTTCGAGTCCCGTTTCCGAAAATAATAATACATAAAACATAATTAACCTAATACAGGTCCTAAAAACAGAATCAACGTTTTTAAACCACCATTTCAACCTTTCTTTCGCTCGCTAGATATGTATAGTTAGATATGTAACCAACCACACATCGATAGATTACTGGTTAAATATCGAATACAAAAATGATCGCACACTTACATCGCTAGAGTTACTGATTAGCTCTCTGAGAAAGATTTCCTTGTTGCTGTAGAATGTGTTGATGATCAGAGACATCAACTGGGCGATTTCGGCCTGAAACGCGAAAGTCTCAGCCTCCTGCTCCACTGGTTGCTCAGAAACTTCGGGCATGATTGTCTAAAATTTAAAATTGGATTAATTCAATTGGAAAAGTAAAAACTAAACCAAATCTTTTCTTAACTAGACATTTAATTATACCGACTTGGTTAAAAAAAGGCCAAGGTAGCGTGAACGGTGTATTATTAACAGACCTGTGCACGGTCTGAAAATGCCCCCCCCCCCCCGTTTTATTGGAGGATTTGCCCCCCCCCCGTTTTATTGCCCCCCCCCCCCCCGCGTAAAAATGAAAAAGTACCCTAAAATTATGACGCCATTTTTGACATATATGACGCCATATTCGCAAAATTTTTTGCAGTTTTTAGCCTATTTCAATGCATGTTAAGCCATTTTAGACCTATTTTTACTTCATTTTCGCTTTTTTTGTCCATTTTTCCCCTTTTCCTTCTTTTTTTCTCTTTTTTTCTCCTTTTTTTCTCTTTTTTTTTCTTTCCCCCCTGCTTGCCCCCCCCCGTTTTATTGCCCCCCCGTTTTAAAAAAGTTGCCCCCCGGGCCCTACCCGTTTTGGAATTGCCCCCCCCCCCCGTTTTAACCCCGGGGGGGGGGGGCAGTGCACAGGTCTGTATTAATAGCTATTTTTGGTAAAATCTAGCTGGAATCTCATATAACCATGATTGATGATTTGTTGGTAGAATCTTTAAACTTTATTAAAGTGATTATTATTTATTATATTTAAGAGACTGTCATGAGATCCTCGAGTCAAAAGATCCGCAGCCAATTGTTTAATAAATTAAACGTTATTTTTAATAAAAAAAATAGTTATTAAGAGCTGCTATTAAACAATAATACATTAAGAGATATTTTTATATTGGCAAACTCTGATTCACTCGACAAT
Organism: Microlaimidae sp. YZB2_3; assembly: GCA_030248175.1. NCBI lineage: Eukaryota > Metazoa > Nematoda > Chromadorea > Desmodorida > Microlaimidae > Microlaimidae sp. YZB2_3. The sequence goes on along the minus strand of JASAMX010004859.1, from coordinate 14,693 downwards.
TTTTTTTAAAAACTGATGCGTATGTGATCCTAAGCCAAAGCGAAACCTAAAAAACAACCTTAACTTTTCCGCGCAGCTGTTTGATAAAGTTGGGGTTTAGGTTGTTTTTCAGGCTTCGCTTAGGCTTAGCTCAGGCTTTACTTGTAGGCCATAACAACCTTTAAAAAAGCCTGTCGAGTGAAATTTGTCGAGTGAATCAGAGTTTGCCCATTCTTCTGGAATCGCGATTTGTACGTTTAACGAACTGAAATCTGAGCCGTTTCTACAGCTTAAATTTTACCAAAACTTTAATTGCCATTAAATAATACATTAGATTAAGATAAAGCTATGCTTAAGATAGTGATTGACTTAAGTTTGTTCTGCTGTGCTTTGAAAAAACTTTGTGCAATTAATTAGTCTATTGTTAAATTCGGTCTGCTTCGGCAACGGCATGCGCGAGTTTTTCGAATCCTATTAAAACGAAATAAAATTTTACTTTAATTTTTTTAACGTTTTGTTGGAAAATTGCTAAATTTAAAAATGGAAAGACATTATTTAATTTCGCAACAAGCGAATTGCATTATCACATTGGACAAAATTTCAATAAAATTGGGTGAATTTTATTAACTTAACTAATCTTGAATAAAATATGCACAAACAATAATAAAAACTTACGATTTATAATTTAAAGATATTCACAACAAAACAACTTTTAAAGTTAACACGTTAAAGCAATAAATATGAATAACAACAGCACGACAACGCAGAAGATTTTATAAGTGAAGAAAAATTCTCGATGACACCGCGGAGGAGTCTATAGAACATTCCAGAAGCTCAAAGTGATTATCTTAATTACTGTAAATAACTGTTAAATGTTTATTTATTGATATCTAGCCGTACATTTTATTTTCATATTAAGAAACATTTTGAAAAAATTTTGTTCGTAAAATATAAAACAGACTGTAAATTTTTCGAGTTATTTCTCCCGCGGAGCAATACACATAGAACATTCTGGAAGCTTCGCGTTTCAAAAGAACCCGGGACAAAAAGAAACCGGCTATTAGTCAGAGAGAGGAAGGGTGAAAAGGAAAAACAACACTGTAAACACTGGGGGGGGGGGAATCAATAAACATAATGACACGTTTAGAATTGCGAAAGTATAAATAAAGACACGACATCTTTTTTTCAAAAATATATAATATATCAATTTTATTTCTAGGTTATATTTTTAATCATTAAGTTTTGCTTTTTTAATTGTTATTATTTCTGTATTTTTGTTACTATAGTCACGATTAGGGATCAACCGGGGCCCCGGCCGTTTTATAATAAAAAAATTTTATAATTAGTATTCAATGAAAGTAAATAATTCGGAATGTTGAGAAATAGAAAAAGTAATTGTAATATTTTATTTTGTTATGTTTTCTGGATGTGTTGGTTTTTTGTTTGTATGGGAAGGTGTGTTGTGTAAATAAAATAAAAAGAAAAAATAATAATTCGTAAGTTTAAAATAAAAAGAAAATTATGTGTATATGTTTTGTATATATTTTTGGTTGATAGTATGTATATAGGAGGTTTTAAGTTTTGTATATTGAAGAAGATGGAATAAAAGAAATAAAATATATAAGGATAATAATAAGTCTAAATAAGAAAAGAAATTATGTAATATATTGTAATTAAAAAACATAAAATTGTTTGTTTAATATAATATAATAATTCTAAAGATATTAAGATAACTTAATATATATTATGTTAAAAAATAAAAAATATCCACTAAAAATTTAATTTCTCTTGTATATATCGTATAAAAAGTCATATGTTAAAATATATCAAAAAATAATATATGTATAAATATAACTTGTTATTATAATAAAATAAAATTATATATTGTTTGTTTTGGATATTATTATAAATATTGTGTTGCTATCGAATATATATGCGATTTTTTAATATTTTGTGTGTATTGTTTGTGTTTTTGTATATGTGTTATAATTGTGTTTTGTAACTTATTGTTGTTGTTTTGATATTTTTGTAAATTGTTTTTGATGTTATTGTACTATTTTTATATGTCCCTGTTGTTTTTCTGTCTTTATTTACTTTAAATATACTGTTCTTCTTTTTCGTTATAGTTCTGAATTGTAATTGGTATTTCTTATATTATATTTACTGGAAATTTATTCGTCGTCGATAGTCATTAATCAAATCTAGTAGCTAGTTTATTTGTTGATAAAAAAAAAAATCAATATAAAATATAATATAGTTTTAATAACAAAATAAATAGTCGATGCAATTCTTAATCAAATAGTAAAATCAAAAACCACACCTTTTCCTTTTCTTTTTACTAGCATCAGAAATACCTAAAGGTGTCTTGGATGCGGGTATGGAACGGCGTTTAGCGCTCCGGCCCCGACTTGCCCCGGCACTTTTTTTCTACCGCGGCCCCGGCCCCGGCAAACACAATTTTCTCTACCCCGGCCGGCTGGTACTCACCAACATTTGTTTGATCTATAATAATAATCTCAATAATCAAATGTATTTCGTAAAATATAAAGTTTTATATAATTTTGAATATAACTAAAACTCAGTAGTTTGATCGCGGTTTAAAGGTGCAGTAAACTAAATCATGGTGTATTTTTATTGCTGTTTAATTAATACTAATCGATGTATAAAGTCACACTGAGAAAAAAATTGTATTGCACCAAAAATAAATTCTCAATGGTTAACAAGTTATTAACAAGAATACCGCTTGGTTATTTCCATTGTGTTTTTTATACACCATTTTTCAAAATAAAAAATTTCTACTGAGCAGATAGTAACAAAACTTCATAGAATTCAAGCTAAGGTATCTAATAACTTAAATTTTAAATTTGGTTCAATTGCGAAAAGTATTAGATGAATAATGTCATTTTAAAAATATCATACGGTTTATGGTGTGTTTTAGAAGATTTTTATAATTGCAAATGTAAAATTTAAAGAAGTGAATTGTCTATTTTAGAGGCAGTTCACTTTCTTTAAAAGTAAAATTTTGAATAGATAACAAATACTATCAGAATAACAGTTAAAAAACACACCAAAAAACACACCAACTATTAATCACAAATTAAATTTGTTTTGAAAATGACAATACTCGTTAAAATACTCTTTTGAATTGAAAAAAATTTAAAACTAAAGTTTTTGGTGCTCAAGCATTATTTCTATTAAGTTTTATTAATATCCGTCCAATAAAAAAGTTTTCTTTAAAAAAATGGTGTATAAAAAACAACATTGGAAATAACCAAGTAGTATTCTTGTTAATAACTCATTAACCGTTGGGAATTAATTTTTGGTGTAATACAATTTTTTTCTTAGTGTGACCTAATACATCGATTAATATAAATTTAAACGCAAAATAAAATACACCATGAATTAGTATACTGCACCTTTAAAAGGCAAAATTAAAATTTTTATCCTTACTTAAAATGACTACTAAATAAGTTTTAACAATTTTTTTAATGCATTTCACAAACCAATTGGATTTTGGTGACGCTTTTAGCACATTTGTACTGAATACAAAACTTTGGTCTTTTGTGTTCGGTTATTTTTGCACCAAAATAGGGTGAAGTTAAGATGCTCTTGTCAATTTAAACCATCAACTACATCCAAATTTTTGTGCAATTTATACAGAGCTTTATTCACTTTATTAGTTTTAATATTTTCTTTTTACAAAATACATTGGTTTTTGATTTATTCGAAATTTAATTTTTGAGTTTTCAAAAATCCGGACGGCAAATGTTGGTGAGTACGGGTGTGCATTGCCGGGAAATTACACTTTAGCCGCGCCTTAGCTTTTGTACTAAAGGTTCAAAATTCGTTTAGCCTTAGCTTTAGTACTAAGCCCAAAAAAGCCTTTAGTACTAAAGCACTTTAGCCTTAGTTTTAGTACTAATGACACCCGTATTGGTAAGTACCCGCCTGCGGTGACGTGCAAAATCCCCATAAAAGTAGTGAAAAAAATCCCCATAGCACAATTCTCCATAACGTAGTGCAAATTCCCCGCAATAATAAGAAATGCGTTTGCAAACTAAAATGTGTTTAAAAAAACTAAGTTTTAATCATAAAAGCATTAAAAATTTTTTTTTCTAAGCCAAGCCATAAAATCAAGCTAAATTTTATCATGATAAAATTTTGTTCTATTTTCCAAGTGTCAATATTTAAAGGAAATATTGCTAACGCATATATTTATGGGGAATTTACACCACCTTATGAGGATTTTGTAACGTTTTTATGGGGATTTTCGCCTATGGGGATTTTGACCCGCGCCTGCGGGTGTTGCTCCAAAGCTCCGAAAAGCGGAACTCCGTTATGGATCCCTGGATAATATCACAAATAAGTATATTTAAATTATTACATCGATGTGAAACTTAACTTTAGATGTTACATTGTTTTGTTGTGTTTAGAAAAGCCTTTATAAGTTTTATTTAACGTCTTGCATCATGATAAACAAATTATAATAATGGAATTATGCAAAGTACTAAAACCCTACAGAAGTTTCCCGCCGCACTCTTACATATAGAATATGAAAGGCTCATTATGGAAAAAAAAAACGCCAGTAGGCCACAACGAAAACGTTTAACACTAACAAAATTGTTTTTCAGACCTAATTCAATTAAAAATATTTCTGAAACAAGAAGTATAAAGATCTCTTTGTACGAATCATGAACTGCGCACGGCAGCGACAAGAAACTTCTATAAAATAATCAATTTAACCCGTTCCCGTAATTGGCTTTCCTCGGTAAAACCTGTGAAACGTTCGTGCGACCTATGTATGTCCTACTTCCGTCATACCTAATTTTTTGCGCGAATAGTGTCCAGTGAGCCAGCAAATGGAAATGGTTAAAGCGGTACGGTGGCAATATGCAGATTTTTGTCGCGGATAGTGTATTAGGTAGGATATTACATGTTGCAAAAATTTGCATATTTCTACCATACAGCTTTAACTATTTCAATTTGCTCGCTCACTGGATTCACTCACTCAACTCGCTGCTTACTTTCAATTTCAATTCGCGCACAAAAAATTATGTATGACGAAAGTAAAACCTAGGTTATGCGAAGATATTACCGTGGTAAGGTTTACTTACGACATTTGTCATACGAAAATATCACCACCGTGAGACGAAGGTTTTGCCTTTGTCGTACGAAAGTTTCACGGTTGTAACTGGGGAAAAGGCCTTCACGGGAACGGATTAGTGTAATTAATTATGCATTTTCCTAAATATATTACGCATTGTCAGTTGTCACACAAGTGATACCGAGGCATTCAACAAAAAACAACTTGCAAAGACACTGTTTTACAACCGGTCAAAAATAAGGTACGTAATAAATAACACGAAACTTAATTCGGAAAGTTTGGATTACGTGATCTTGACAAGAACTTAATGTATCAGCAGAATCTGCTTACCCCTACTCTAGAAAACCGAACTCTACCCGTTACTGCTACTCTGTGGAAGACCAAGTTTTACTTTTTCCATAGCAGGCACGGATTAACCCCCCAAAATTCTTTGATGGACGGTTTCAGCCCCCCCCCACACTCAAAAAAGGGTGGAGAGAAAGTTTAATCCCCGCCAATTTTGAAAAAATAAAGTAAAAAATTGTATTAAAAATGACTTCTAACTGACTCCAAACATAATTTTTGAGGTCAAAACAAATATTTTAAAAATAAAAAGCTCAGAAATTCAATAAAAAGAGCTTTTTGACATAAAATTAGCGTTTTTACATAATTTTCTTTCAAAATCAAGAAACGCTATGGGTAAAATGCACTCCATAAAAAAAGACCATATGGGTTAAAATGTGTTTCTCGGATTTTAACCCCCCCTCTAAATTCGGGTTTAACTTCACCACTCAAGACCAACTTGCCCACGTATTATTCTAGCCATAGGTGTGCAGGCCGGGGGACGGGAGTTTTGGGAGTAATCCTCCTCCTAAAAAAGTGGCGTATTCCCCCAAAACTCTATTTTTAGCGTTTTTAGTATTGACAGTTTCCTCCTTTAAAAAGGGCAAGCACCAAATTTTTAGAATAGTGCAGCCAGTTTCAGAATTTTTGAGGGTGAAACCCTCCTTATGATTAGACACAAGTAATTCTAAAGAGAGAGGAGCTTACCCCGAAATCCGTCATTTCTATGTATTTAAGTAAAATCAATCTTTTTAGAACACTATTTATTATTATATCACATATATTCTGCTTAACATTTTAATGAAAAGATATATATTGATTTCGTTACCATATCAAGCTGTACTAAGCTAATTTTAGTGGTCATTTGAAGCCGCATGTCTTACCCACTCAGTTCTGACTAAGATCACGTCTGTTTCCGAAGCAAACATATTATAATATTCGGTTTTTAAAAATCTTCGATTTCAGAATTTAATGTTAATTGTATGGTTATAATTAAAATTGAACAAAAAACTAATATTGTATAAACATTACAGTCATAATTTGAATAAAATTAAATAACTAGCCAAACTACCAAAGAATTGTATTTTTTAAAATAGTAGTGATAAATAATACAATATGCCGAATCTAAATACCACATTCATTTGTTTAAAACACGTTTTTGTTAAGTGAAAACTGTAGTCATAATAACAAGAACACGCTCAAATTCAAAATAACAAGAACACGCTCAAATTCAAAATACAAACTCAAAATGCATAAATGTGCTTTGTGATGTATCACAGTTATATTGTTACAGTTCTGTATTAACAAATTTTTTAAACAATCAAATCAAACAACTGCAAATAGCCTATATAATAGTTTTGATAAACAACGAAAAAAATGTTGTTATTTAGTCCTAAAGTTTATATCAAAAATTGCTTTTCAATCGTTCAAATCACAGACTAAATCTTTTAAATAAAAAAATATGTTTGATTAAAATGTAGAAATCACGAACAAAACGTTATCTTAATATTTTTGAGCTTAGCGGTGACCATTGGCCCAAAAAAATTTATTTTTACCTTTATATTAACTAAGAGAATGCACTGAAAAGTTAGTTCAGAAGTAATTAGATTTTTTTTGAAAACAAACTTTTTAACTGTTGGAATAGTGATGTTCCTACCCTCCAAGCTCCGGCCATTTAAAGCGGAGGAAGCTCCGGAGCTTTTTATTTATTTTTTTTATTTTATTTCGCATAAAGCAGGATACGCAAGGCCGATGTTACTTAGCACTAATTGCGCAACCAGATACTACGTGGAACAATATTAATAAAGAATATTATCACAATGCAGTGTGTCTCAGCGGGATTTTGGTGGGGGGGGGGGGGGTGGTTTGTTTTGGGTTGGTTTGGTGTTTTGTTTTGTGGTTTTTGTTTGGGGGTGGGTGGTGTCTTGTTTAATTTTTTCGGCTGACTCGATCCGGAGACCTTCAGTTTGCAAGAGTAAGATCTGCCACTGTCACAGTCTCGACAATGAGCGATTTGAAGTTTATTTAAGATTGAAATACATGTTAAACTACTATGTAGTTGAAAAAAATATTTTTGTTTTTAATAAATTTTGTAAAAATTTTAGTTTACAAAAATTTTTTGACAAAATGATACCTGCCACGACTTTTTAATTATTCATGAAGATAGAAGAAAAATAGGGCGGAGCTCCGGGGTTGCTCTGAGGCTCCTAAAAGCTGAACTCCCCTCCGGAGCTCCAATCTGGGGAACATCACTAGGGAAGGAGGCGGGTATGGGGGGTGGGTGGCTTACAATTTGCGAGATTAATTCGACCGCTTCATTTATAATTTGGTAAAAAAAAAACTAAATCACTGTTTATAAAGGAAAAATTTTCATCAATAAGAAATTTATAATAAGTTTTCTATTGCTTGCTACATGTGCTGAAATGATTATTAAGAAAAAAATATTCATTAAAAATTTTGTGAAATAAAAACAAAATTTGCACGGAAAATTAAGAATACTTCTATTTTGGCATTGGAGACACTATACTAAATTACAGCCATTTTACAACATATAATAATTGTCAAATCAAAAATATATATAATACAAACATACAAATTAGGCATAAAAATATAGCACCTATATTTTACGATAGTTATAATTACAATAAAGTGAATAAATTTTGAGAGTTTATCTTATAAATCTCAATTTCGACAAAATTTGTTTAAAAACCATTACTGACAAAAAGTTTTTTCAGAAAACGAAATGTTTAATAGATATCTTATTTCGTATATCAGTCGTTTTTTTTTTTTTGGTGTAGCATAGGTTTTGCTAGAGTCTCTTCTGTTAGCTTTATCTGGATTTTTAAAACGTAATTAAAAAACCCAGTAGGTAAAAATAAAAAGAATGTGAGGAAATAAAATGAGCTATGAAATTTAGGAATGTCAGATTAGAGAAAAACCGAAGAAATTTGTAAATCTACCACTCAAAAAATAAACGTTGGCACGAAACAAAAATGAATATACAGACCTGTGCACTGCCCCTCCGGGGTTTTATTGGGGGGGGGGCAATTCTAAAATGGGGGGGCACGGAGGGCAACTTTTTTAAGGGGGGCAATAAAAAGGGGGGGCAAGCAGAGGGAAAAGAAAAAAGAGAAAAAAAGGAGAAAAAAAGATAAAAGGGAAAAAAGAAACGACAAAAAACCGAAAATAAGATAAAAATAGGTCTAAAATGGCTTAAAATGCATTGAAATACGCTAAAAACTGCAAAAAAATCGAGATGATGGCGTCATTTATAGGTCTAAAATTGTGCCATAATTTTAGGGTACTTTTTCATTTTTTGACGGGGGAGGGGGCAATTTAAATAATCGAATGGGCAAATAATAACCGGGGGCAAATAATCGAATAAAACGGGGGGGGGGCTTTTCCACACCGTGCACAGGTCTGAATATAAAAATTCAATAGTGAGATAATCAAATGCATAATAATAATGATATTACACTAATTAAATGCCGTTAAAGAATACGTGACCGCTAAAAACAATAAACATTACAACTACAGCTTGCCGTTTCTTAATCCAGTTAATTTTTGTGCATTAGATTTAGTTTCGGCGCTCTGAGGAATATCACTATTGTAGACTACAATTTTAAAGAGAAAATTTTTAAAAAATATATATATCGCACCTGTGTGATTAAAAACAATTCTCAATATGTTTGAGTTTCTCCAATTTTATGTCTATGTGTATAGGCTATTGTGGAAGCAAGAAAAAGGCACATATTTTCTCATTTGTAAAATACATTTTGTTTAGATTAAATATCATAAGTTTTCCCTTATCGTTCAATCCGACGATGTTTAAGTGCTGCGAAAGCTAAAAAAAATTTAGGATAAAACTACCCTTAGAAAACTACCCTTTTAAAATATGGGCTTCACAAATCGCCGTTACTACAGCAAAAGGAGCCAGAGTTCGTATAAAATATGTGTGCTTGGGGCTCATTTTAAATTTAAATCGGGACCATCTTAACTACAGAATAAGTCACAGTCACGTGCATTTTATAATAATGACAGTGGCTCATTTTGCAGTAGTAACGACGAAATAGTATAAAATGTTCGCACCTACTCAGTTATATCATGGTCAAAAATACTTCTGCAATAACTATAACATTTTTAATGTCAGTTTCGGGGCTAGTGAATTTTAAAAATTAGCACGCGAATTATGTTTAAAAAAAATGGCAAGAAACTGCTGTAATATTCCAATACAATATGAAACAATAAACAAGAGAGATTCACCCAGCAAGAAACAAATGATAAAAAACTTTGTTTAGAATAAATGCAGCCAAGGGCGTAGCCAGGAGGGTGGTTATGGGGGTTGTAAACCCCCCTTTTGGGCTGGCAGAGGTAAAAATTTGGGGGTCCGAAGAGAACAATTTTAAAATTTTTTCTCGCGCTTCGTTCCGCTCAGCGCTCGACATTTATATACCCTTTTAAAACTTTTAAGTGATGTTTTTAATGAATTTCAAAGACAATTTTTGAAAAATTTTTCGTGCTATCGCACGATTTTTACTGTTATACCTTTTTATGCCGAAAATTTTTCAAGTTTAACCTAAAAAAACAATGCAAATAACAACAAAAAGAATTACTTTGCGCGAAACGCAAAAAAATTACCCTTTTTTAATGTTTTTTTAGGGTACTTTGAAAATTTGGAGTACAACCCCCTACAACCCTCCCCCTTTCGAAAAATTTGTATGGAGTACAACCGTCCCCTTTCCGAAATCCTGGTTACGCCCCTGAATGCAGCTGCATTTTTTTTATCATATTACTGCCGCGTTACGTCATTCATTATTAGTGACTTTTCACTCACGGTTTCATCGCAACTGCAGTGTGAACTCTTTGTTATTTCGTCGTTACTAGGGCAAAATGAGCCATAATGCGTATAAATATATTAAACTGACTCATTTTAGATTTCTAACAGCACACAATTAATCTCGGAGTGAGTCACAGTCAAGTATATTTTAAAATGACAGTGGCTCATTTTGCCATCCGTAGTAACGACGATTTTGTACTGGTGCTACTCAGATCAGTCGACTCCTGGGACAGAGGCAGCGGTGTTAAGCGTTTCCACTTACGACATATCCGTTATTCGTTTTTTTTCTTATCACCGTAAGCTGTGACGTTCAAAAGTACGAGGCCACAAATAAAACTAGTCTTTCACAAAAATAATGCAAAACAATTTCCAACATTTTACCTTAAAACAAACGATAAAAGACTTGAAACTGCAATTTTCAGCCTCAATAGATTACCGAACGACGTGCCACATGTTGCATTACACCTCGCTCTTTTTATTTCGTAACTAGCATTTATCGGCCGTCGTATTTCTCAAACATCAACGCAACGTAACCTTGGATTTACTGTTTAACAACCGTCGCCGCAAACCGATCCCACTATTATGGCTATTAGAATCAAGATCGCCACTATCGCGCAGATAATGAGACAGCACTTTTTCTAAAAAAAGAAAAAGAAATTTAATTGTTTGATTATTATTTTATAAAATAATAAATAAAAAAATTATTCAATTATTAACGCATGACCGCGGGTTTTTTCATAGCTTCGTTGAAAGCAGACCTGTGCACTGCCCCCCCCCCCCGGGGTTAAAACGGGGGGGGGGGGGGGGGGGCAATTCCAAAACGGGGGGGGGGGGGGGGGGCACGGGGGGGCCAACTTTTTTGAAACGGGGGGGGGAAATAAAAAAGGGGGCAAGCAGGGGGGAAAGAAAAAAAAAGAGAAAAAAAGGAGAAAAAGAAAAAAAGAAGGGAAAAGGGAAAAAAGGGACAAAAAAAGCGGAAATAAGGTAAAAATAGGTCTAAAATGGCTTAAAATACATTGAAATAGGCTAAAAACTGCAAAAAATTCGCGATGATGGCGTCATCATAGGTCAAAAATGGCGTCATATTTTTAGGGTACTTTTTCATTTTTTGGCGGGGGGGGGGGCAATAAAACGGGGGGGGGGCAAATCCTCCAATAAAACGGGGGGGGCATTTTCAGACCGTGCACAGGTCTGCAGGGCTATGGGTGCCCAAACCCATTTGACAACCTAAATCGCTATATCAACACAGTTGCTTTACTACTGTATTGTTTCGGTTGATAGTCCCAATCTCCAAAGAATTTATGCAAGCATTTTTAGTAAAGGAGTAAAGGACACCAGAATGGCAGCTAATATGTGACGCACAGCGCCCACTGTTCACCATACATGGGCAAGTTGGTCCGGAGTGGGGAGGGGGTTAAACCCCGAATTAGGGGGGGGTTATAATCCGAGAAACGCAAAATACCCATATCGTTTTTTTTCTGGAGTGCATTTTACCCATATCGTTTTTCGATTTTGAAGAAAAAATAGGTAAAAAACGCTAATTTTAGGTCAAAAAGCCCTTTTTATTGCATTTTTGAGCTTTTTATTGCTTAAAACATTCATTTTGACCTCAAAACTTAAGTTTGGAGGCAGTTAGAAGTCATTTTGAAGACATTTTTTTTCTTCATTTTTCCAAAATTGGGGGGGGTTAAATTTTTCTCCCCCCCCCACTTCTGAGTGGGGGGGGGGGTTAAACCCCCCTTCTCAGAATTTGGGGGAGGGTTAACCCCCCCAACCCCCCCCCGTGCCCATGTATGCTGTTCACACCTCAGCAACAATGACGGTGTAATAATGTAAACGTAATGACGTTTACATCGTTTCTAATAATGATACGTTAGCTATCAGCTGCACGCTGCCACTCTGGTGTAGGTAAACCAGCCCTAAAAGCGTCTCTATTGATATTTTTATTAATGTATGACCATTTTTTAGGACATACGGTTATGGATATTCCATAACCGGTTAGAGCTCTACCATATTCTTATTGATTTTATTTTCTAATTAATGTAATGACCAATTTTTTTAGGACAGAAGCGGACCGGTTATGGATATTCCACAATGACCGCCTTAAACCCTGTATCAACACTGTTGCTGGAATGAGACCCCTCACATTCGTTTTTATTTTTAAAAACTAACATTTTTCAAAAGTTCTTAAAAATAATTGTTAAAATGCGGGGAAATAATAATATTAAGGATAACTTGGCATTAAATAATTAAAGGGGCAAAGCTCCGGAGTAAAGCTCGTAATTTAATTAATTTGAGTTTAATTTTCAGTCATCTTTAGAGCTCACTGTTTTTACCAGGTATGTTATTGATCAACATAGTGTCACAACTCCCGCTGTGTTAATGTTTCAGAAATATGACGTCTTATAAATACGAGTTGTAATGTTACACTGTCAAGCGATGGTGTAACGCAGCACGTCAGTCAATGAGGTACTGAGGCTGGAGATTACAGATTCAAGTCCTGTATCGCTCATTTTTCAGCCAAAAAAGCTAAAAACAGCAAATTGTTTCGCAATCTTTCTTTCAAAAACTCGATTTATTCGGCCTCATATTTCTGGACGTTACAATAGGGAAGGAAAAGGTGGGGTGGAGACGACACTGGCCGCAAAATTTTATGCTACCCCCCCCCCCCCTGAAAATTATCTTGGCGGTTTTCTTGTCCCTTAATTTTACCCTTTTAAATCGTACCACCTCTTCGCACTAGCACGAATGATGGGGCGAAGATAACCAGGAGAAATTTTTGTGACTAAAAACGGAGGGTTTTTAAAATGCTAACTGATTGCTTCAAGATATTGACCGTTTCATGTACCCAAACCCACTCATAATTTTTTACTCATAATACTCTCTGTTTGATTTATAAAAACATTAGTTTTGTGGTTTTAATTTTTAATCACCTTCATTTTTTATTTCGCTCAATGGAGTAGATGGCCTAGTGGTAGCTAAGGTCATTCCCTCCTACTATATTTTAGAATTTACAACAACCTCTAGAATTTACACACCATAAAATAAAAATTCCATTCAGTACCCCATAAATGCCTAAGGGATAGATATCCCCACCAAAGGTGACCCCATCCCTCCAAGACGCCCATTTTTGTTGTACCCAACTCCCTCCACCAAATCCAAAATTTTTTAAAAAATTTGTCTTTTTTGTTAAATTTAACACATAAAGTGGGATAAATGCTGATTTACAAGGCTTATTTTTTGCTCTTCTTTCACTTTCTTGTCATTTTAGAGCCTATTTAATGGCATTTTTGCCATTTTAAAATTCTCCCCTATTTCGCCCTGTTTAAAAACCATACGCCTTAGGCACTTTCTCAGATTTACCCCCGGTATAGGCCACCTTATCAGATTTTGCCCTTTACCCAGACCTGTGCACTGCCCACCCCCGGGTTTTATTGGGGGGGGGAATTTCAAAACGGGGGGGGGGCCAACTTTTTAAAACAGGGGTCGTGATAAAACGGGGGGCAAGCAAGGGGATAAAAAAAGAGAAAAAAGGAGAAAAAAAGGGAGAAGGGGGAAAAAGGACGAAAAAGCGAAAATAAGGTAAAAATAGGTCTAAAACGGCTTAAAATACATTGAAATAGGCTAAAAACTGCAAAAAATTCGCGATAATGGCGTCATTATATATAAAAAATGGCGCCATAATTTTAGGGAACTTTTTTTGTTTTTTGGCGAGGGTGGGGGTGACAAATCCTCCAATAAAGCGGTGGGGATTTCCAGACCGTACACGGGTCTGCTTTACCCGGGGTAAATATCCCATCTAAGCTACCTATATGTGTGCAACGTACCTTTTGCGCTTTTCTAATATCTCCCACCACCTAGAACTTCTCTCAAGATCATTTTTTAACACTTGCGAAATCGGCACTAAATTAAAAACCGTTCGTTATAATACCTTTCTGGCAGCTTTGGCGCTTTTCTCCGTAGCCCGAAGTTTAACGACGGCGTCGTCCACGTGATCACCCGCCTGCTGGACCTGAGTTTCTATCCGGTCCACAACTTCACCCTGAAAAATCAATAAATCGATAACAAATCATAACAAATGATAAAAACGATAGCAATAAAAACAATCAAAACAAAATGTTTTTTTTAAATACGGAATACGGAAATTCCAACAAAGTTTTTTATTAAAAAAAATTCTAAAAATAAAAGGGGTTATTGTAATAGAATTATTAACCTGCAAGACATTTTCAATAGAGATTCCGTGTTTAAAAAGAGAGAAAGTAAACAACACTCAATTCCAGACCCGTGCAAGCCGCCTCCCCGGTAGTTTATCGGGGGGGGGGCACGGCCAAAACGGGGGGGGGGGGCACGGGGGCAATTTTTTTGAAACGGGGGGGGGGCAATAAAACGGGGGAGGGGCAAGCAGGGGGGGAAAGAAAAAAGGGGGAAAAAGAGAAAAAAAAAAGGAAAAGG
>JASAMX010004857.1:0-22734 GCA_030248175.1 Microlaimidae sp. YZB2_3 | reverse complement strand
ATTCATTTGATTTTTGTATAGATTTTTAAATTTTCATTTTATCATTTTGCGTAATAATAATTTTGTATTGATGTTGTGTTTGCAAACTATTTTTCTTTGTTTTTTGATGATTTTTTATAAAAGCCTTATCCAACTTTCAAATAAAAAATTTTTTAAAAATATTTTCAGTGTTCGGAAAATGGCTTTTGAAAAAAGTCATTTTTATTCTCAATAATTCTTGAACTTTTTTATTTATAAACAGTTACTGTAAAAAGCAATAAGTTTTTTTTGAGTTTTGACACCTTGATTTTTCAAACCCTTTTAAATGTGCATGCAATTAATTACCTTATCGACTCCATCACGCGCATAAATCGAGCGGGCGAGCTCGGTAAAACTAAAAGTGAGTTTTCTAGTTTTTCGTACAAAAAGCGCTGTAAATTCGCAAAAAAACTTTTGCGCTCCCGCTGCTCAGTGATAAAATTCACGCGGACCGGAAACGAAACGCGGAGTATAAAAATATGGAGATCTCTCACAGAAGTCCTTCTGCGGATTTGCATCGGAAAGAGATGATGCTTAAAATACGAACTGGACTTAACCAAGCTAAATCACAATACAAAATTTCTTTTGGACTTTTTCCATTCCACACTTTGCACACTTATAAACCCGGTTTTCGGAGTTTTCGAAATTAAATTTTTTTTACCAAAATATTAGTAATTTTTAAAGATAAAATATAAATTTACATAAAAATTAAAAAAAAAACGGAATGGTTTATGTTGGGGTTATTATTTTTTATTTCATTTTCAAAGGGTACATTAAAAATGAAAATTTCTTCTAAAATCTTGTTAGTCTTAAGCAAATTTGCGAATGTTAGGCAGATTTGTAATCTTAGTTCACGATGATCAAAACTCTCATATTTAAACGTAAGTTGTTCTAAGTTATAAGTTTACGCAAAGATCTTCACAGAATTATGACAATATAAAATCACTTTCAGCCAATGAGCGCAAGAAATTGATCTTCAATGACCGTGGACATCTCCAATTTTTAGCTCTTCCCACTGTACTTTCCATGGAACAAAACATAATACCGCAAAACATGAATATTACCCGCCATTTGAGGGTTCTTAAAATGCTAACGTGTTTTTCTTAAAGGAATCCTATGGCCCGACACCACAAATATAATCAGTATGTTTTCTTGAGTTTTGTGTTTGTAATGTACCAGAGTTGTTTGAAGTAAAAACCAAACAGCGATTTAAAATCAAACATTTTAAACTTTAACTGCCCTGCAAGTATCATTAAAAATTTGTGCGATAAATTTTTTTAAATTTCGAAATGCTTGTTCCGACAGCATACCAAGCTTATTTAATGTTAATATAACATTTTATTTTTTTAAACCACGTTTTTCACACTATATACGCCACGATAATGGCGTCATAAATAATTTCTTTTATTTTAGTCGAGAAATACGCTCTTAATTTTAAACTAAAATCTTTAAATTAAAACTTTAAATCTAAAACATTGTCCTTCACTATCGTAAGGCGTGCATATGTTTTTCAATATTCAAATTGTTTGGTTCTTTTGCTTTATTTAAGTTGACTAAATAATTTGCATATTACAAAAGATGTGCAGGTATTAAAATGCGTAAAATTCAAAATAAAAACAGTATTTTTTTAATATCTCTTTATTGTTGTCTCCAATTCACAGATATATGTTTTATAGTTTATTTTAAATTCTTACGACAGACAAGAACGTTGTGAGATTTTCTCATAATTATTCATTTCAATTCTAGGTTATTCTTATAATTGTTTACAAAATCACTATTTAAAAATTTTATTATTTTTGTTTTAATGTACAATTTTTAAAACAAACACAACATTTTATTAATTTATCGTACAGTTAAGTTTTTAAATAATGTTGAAGTTAAATTACAAGTATGAAAAGAAAACAATAAAACCCTTTTCATACAAAATTAAAATTTATAGACTGAAATTTATTTTAAAGCTACATATCAAGTTATCAGTTATCAGCTATTAATTTATCAGTTATCAGCTATCAGTTAATCAGTCATAAAACTTGTTAATACTAAAAGGTCTCAAAAATAAACAAAACAAAAAAGTATGACGTTTACCTTTTTTGAGCTCTAAACGTCATAATGCTGATTTTTGCAAACATATCATATATGCATGTAAAGGTTCCTTTTTAAGACATTTAATGTTTTATAATGTAATTTTTTAAGTTTTTCTCTGGAGACCTTTTAGTACGAAATACTAAAATATGAATATCATGAAATTTAATTAATAAATCCGTACTGGACCTTTAGTGGTGAAAGTTAATGTTAAAAAACAAAACAAAACATTTTACCAAACCGTATATTTGCATGAGTCTTTGATTTAAAGTAAAAATTAGTGGCTTCTTAAAATTTTAAATATTAAAAATTCAAATGCAAGACGAAGCTTTCAGATAGTTTTGGTTCTTAATATCTAAATTGAATAAAAGTAAAAAAACTTATTTGCTAAGTAAATTACAAAACTTATATTAAAAACATGTAATATATCTGTTATCACACAGATTAGACCATTTCAATTCATAAAATTTTCCGCGGGGAAAAAATTTAATAAAATTCTCAGTATTATTAATTTTAGATTTTGTTATACGAATTTTATTAAGCGCACCTTTAAAAAAAGTCATTTAAACATTACTAAAAAGTTATTTTTACTTTACATTTTGCAGTCTAGTTAAGTCATTAAAATTCAAAAAAAATTAGAACAGAAAAATAGCTGGTACTTTTGTCTGTACAAACTTTAAATCAACCAACATTAACATTCATTTAATTTTCTTATATTTTTTCTAACAACTTTAGAGAATTTTTCATTGTGTATTTTGCATTTTTTCATAAGAAAAAGCTTTTTTAAAGTCTCTCCGGTCTTTTTTGAGAATTTTACCATATATGTAATATTCCGCAAAGAATATTACTATGAATGTAGCTATTTAAATAAATTAATGGTGTTGTGTTGATAATGTGAAAAACAATATTTTAAACTGAACATTGCTAATTCTTTGCGGTAATTGAAATAATGAATATTAAAAATCAAATTACAACAAAAATTTTTTGAACCCCGCGGAAATATTCACCGCCACAACGTTTGGTAGTGAAGCCACTTGCAATACAAGGGAAAAATCACCTTTTTCACGTGAAAAATTTTGCTTTACATATGTATTGCATTTATGGCAGAATAGTAATTTTTGCTTTGTGTTGCAAGTACTTTTTAACGCAAAACTTCGCAAACAAAACTGGCCGGAGGGATCTTAAGGTCCGCAATGCGTAGCATAACATTATAAATAATTTCAACAGGTTTCCAGTCATAAAATTGTTTTGGTTGATTTTTAGTTAATTCGCTCCTCGTTTAAAATACTAGAGGGCCAACTAAAAAAGCGCTTGACTTTCAGTGGACTTGAGGGCCAATCATAAAAACGTTTAGGTTTTTCATAATCATGAGACCAATCTAAAAATCGCTTGGCTTTCTCAAAAGTAGAAGGCCAATCGTAGAAGCGCTTCTCTTTTATAAGATTCGATGGCCAATCAAAAAAGCGTTTCGGTTTTGGAAGACTTGATGGCCAATCAGTTACCAAACGTTTGGTATTTTCAAACTTATAGGGCCCATCATAAAAGCGTTTTTCCAACACATGGCTAGACGGCCAATCGTAGAACCTTTTTTCCAATTGACCTCCTTGTAAAAAGTTCAATAGACGTTTTTCTGGGTAGTTTTCGAGCGAACTATCTTTCGGTTTTATCCATACATAAGCTTCTAAAACATTAAATACGGCGTCATAAAACGTTTACTTTTCAATAACTTGTAATTATATCCGACACCTGGCATAATAGTAACTAAATCATTTGGTGCTATGCTAATAATAACCGCATTTTACCGTATAAATAAATAAGGTATTAAATCAAGAATTATTAAGTATTATTTCTTAATTATTAAAATAGGTGGCCGACATTTAGTTAGTTATTTTACTTCTGTAGTTAGTAAAAGTTTAGTAAGCCAGCGCTTTAAAAACTTGAGTGAATACTTATTTGAATAACGAAACACTTTTTATGGCAAAATCTTTAAAAAAAAGAAACTGATAGGATTTACATGGCTATAATTCCGACAGCAATTATTTATATATAAATAATTATTTATATTTTTTATTTATATTTATTTTTATTCTATTTTTAAGCACTAAAATTTGAAATAAATTTTTTAAATGAACAATTTTGACTAACTAACATTTACATTTTTAGGCTTTTTTATTGAATAAAAATTTTTAGGCTTATTTGAAAGGCTTTAAGGCTTATTTTAAAAGGCTTTTATAGAAATTTTTAAGTTTTTTTATTAAAAAACATAGAAAGATTCAGGAAAGGTCTAAAAGATATTACCTGGAGTATCCAAAGCACTGCAACCGCAAAAAAGAACTACGAATAGCAAAACTAAAAACAGAAGCGACTTGTAAACAACCATTTTTATATTCGAAATGGCCAATCTAAATTATCCAAGTTATAGCCAGTTACTAAATAAATAAAATAAACAGTGTTAAAGTATTGATTAAAAGTTATAATTAAAAGGAGAATAAATTGGACCAGAAAACAAATATCAGAATCAGAATTTCTGTTAAAAAGATTTATGTAAACTTATATCGTTGCCACTAACACTTTTAGTTTATAGAGGTAAAACACTTCAAAGCTATTATAGAAATTAATTACGTTTTTTATAACATACTAGGTATTTTTACGATAAATTTGTTTTTGTTTAATTAATTTGCAATAAGGAATTTTTTTCTTCAATCATTCTAAGCTAGCATTGTTACACTGTACAACTCGTTACAAAAATAAAATGCCAATGAAATTGAAAAAATCAAAAGTATGCAATGATATTAAAGCCAAAAAGTTTCATGTTTATAAATGCTCAAAAACAAAAAAAAACAAAGATCAAAACTGTAAATAACCAATCAGCATTCACTCAAATTTTAAATTTTTATAAAATTTATCTTTACATATCTTTCTTTTGTTAGTAAAAGTTAGTTTATCTACAACGTCGGCGCGCAAAAATGTGCTAATATTCAGACTTAATTATTATCAAACCTAGGGTAACTGACTTATTGACTTCAATCATTCTAAGCTAGCATTGTTACACTGTACAACTCGTTACAAAAATAAAATGCCAATGAAATTGAAAAAATCAAAAGTATGCAATGATATTAAAGCCAAAAAGTTTCATGTTTATAAATGCTCAAAAACAAAAAAAAACAAAGATCAAAACTGTAAATAACCAATCAGCATTGACTCAAATTTTAAATTTTTATAAAATTTATCTTTACATATCTTTCTTTAGTTAGTAAAAGTTAGTTTATCTACAACGTCGGCGCGCAAAAATGTGCTAATATTCAGACTTAATTATTAGCAAACTTACAGGCTACTTAACTGAGAAAAAGTAAACTGCTTTATGTGTACAGCGGCAAGGGGTCACAAAACATGCGTTGAAGACAGTAAATTCGTTACTTTTTTTTAATTTAAACTCAAGGCTTTCTAGAAGCGTCAGATCTGACAAGCAAAGTTTTTTTTCTTATAATTCGTAAACAAATATGAATTTAAACTGATAATCTTTTTATTTTTTGTTTTTATTTTAACAAAATAAGTAGATTATAGGTAAAATCTTTGTAGCTGCGACTCTTGCCTTTTTGTATACTTCAATAATCGCTCAAAATTGTTTTTCGTCTTCTAAATCGACTAATCAGCGTAATGGTAGCAGAAATCATGTATGGGCACGCTCCCAACTTTACTTGAGGTTGTAAAATCCGAAATGAGTTTGCAATTTCGCGAGTACGTATGCAATTTTACAGTACGCATGCTCTCTTTTGCGCGTGGGGACCACTGGCCGGAAACAAGTTGAAATGATTCATTTTACACTGCGCCGTTAAAATAGACGGCAGCAAGTATTTCACGGCAATGTTAAATGTCAACTTGCCACTAAATAATCTTAACCAAAATCGATTTTAAACGTATAACATAACAAAATTTAAACAAAAATACAAGCGTTGATTACAAAATGCATACATATACAATAGACTTCTGTACACTAAAACCAATTAATATAAAATAATCTTATATTAGCAATGAATTTTTTAAAGTTTTCATTAAAAACAGGTAAAATAATGTGTTTTTTTTTAATAAAACAGGCGAAAATTAAACCACGCCTATACGTTCTCAGCTAAGAGTATTTTACTTATAGAAATTTGTTTTTTAATAATGTTCATTTTATTTTTTAAATTACAAAATTTATAAAATTTAAATTGACATATTATGCTGTTTTTGTAAGCAAAAAAAAAGCAGAATATAAAATAATTAGTATAAATTTTAAATAAAAATTAAACAAAAATCACTTAATTTACAATTTTTAAAGGACTTTTTTAATTTTAGTAATCTTTTAGCATCTTTTAGCCATTATAAATAATTAGAAATAGACTACCTAGCGATTCGTCAAAATCAAAAATTGTTTTTATGAACCGAAATTGATTAAAATTTTCGGTTTTAAAATATTTTAAGAAATTTTTACCGTGTGAGGATGGGAGCAGAAAAAAACTTCGGGAAAATTTGAAATTTAAGAGAACTCAAAATTTGGAATTATTTTTATCAAAGGTGGTACAAATCTCCAAATTTTCTCAGGGCAGGTTTGAACCAAAATAGAGCAAACAGCCGCATTTTTGTGATAAAGCGATTAAATAAATGTTAATATTTTTTTAAGTTTAAGTAATTGTGATTGTTTAATAATGTTCTTTTTTGTATGTCTGTATTTTTTATGTTTTGTTTTCTATTACGTTGTATGTGTACAGGCCGGATTGGCAGAATTTTTGTTGTCTAAAAATACCGATCATTTCATTTGTCTCAAAATAGCCACCGGCAGGGTAAAAGAGAAGCGCGACCGCTCTGCGCAGCCCCTTGGATAATCCAATCTGTTAGGTAGCATGGGGAGGGGGGGGGGGGGGCCCCCGCGCCAGGGGGGGGGGCGGGGCGGGCTACCCGAGGTCGGACCGCGAGGGGGGGGGCCCCCCCGAGTGATACACTGGTTTCTGAGCGGCTGAGTTTCCACGGCGTGTGTATGAGGAATGCGTTCCCCCTTCAGTTTTCGTTTAATCGTGTTAAATATTGTTTGGTGATATACATACCAAATGGGTTTTGTAAAGGTGCTGCCAGAACTGACCGAAAAATCACTGCTTGGTTTTGATTTCAGCTTTCCCATTCGACTCTGACTTTAAATATATTTCCATTAGTTTTATGTTTTCCCCCTTAAATTAGTCTGCAGCGACCGGTGAACTTTCTCCGCTTGCCCAGCCCTGCACAAGGTGCAGTTTTCTTTAAAATTGTCGTTAAAATTTTTTATTGATGTTTGATTTTCATCTTACTTGTACCAATCTGTTTTTTCTGTTTATTAATTAAAATTTTTATAATCTAACTTTTTTTCAATAAATACCAACGGTGTAAAGGCAGTAAAATATATTTATTTGAAAAATATTTTGTTTTAACTGTACCAAACAAATCACTAAAATTACACAGCACAGAATTCGTGACAATCGTTTAAAAAGGTTTATAGGGGTAGCGGTAAAAAACTTCTGTTTTTGGATTTGAAACTTCCTGATGGCATTTCGGCTTAGGTATATTTGTAATTTTGATATTAATGTAAATGTAGATGGAAAATGGTGTAGATTTTTTATTGATTATTTCTACATGTTTCCGCTCATGTCGATGAACCTTTTTCAAGGCTGTTTGCATTTTCTTGTTCTGCGTTATTTTTTTTAAAAAAATTTTTAATATAATTTTATATTTAGTTTAACTGCTAAAACTTTTTTAAAAATTAAAACGAAAAGATTAATTGCTAACAACAAGGTCGCAACTATGAGTCAAAAACATATCAGATTAATCGATAAAAAATCCACGAAATTCCTTATCTACATTTAATTCGATTTAAATGGCGCTACAGTTCATACAAGTATTTTGATATTCAAAATAAAAACGTTTTCAAATTAAAAATAATCTTGATTTTCGATGGCATTTAGACTTTTTTTAATTTAAACGCAAAAAAAGGTTTTAACAGATTTTAATTATGAGGGCGTCTTAAACACGGAATATAAATGGCGTCTCGAGTTTCAGTGTTACCGAGGGTCCGGAATCGGAAAATAAAGCTGTCAGACGCAAACACTATTATGATATTTTATTTTAAAAATTATTATTTGGTTTTATACCATTTTAACCTGACTGAGGATATTAAATATTTTTGCCAAAAAGTGGCATCATGATAAAAGTCTTATTATTTGAGGCGCGATGTTTATAACTGAAGAATGATGATTTAAAACACTTTTGCGCTTCAGACGTAATTTGCTCCTGAATAAAAAATTGGTTTATTCTGTGAAAAACCTCGTCAGCAACTTTGCGTTTTCGTTGCTCCTTGTTCCTTATTCCGTTTATCACTAACACAAAAACGGTGGACCGTTTTCCACTGTGGTTAAAACGCCACAGAAATCAGAAAGGGTTAATCCTTATTCGCTCCTGTATGTGTTGGCTGTATTGCCATGGAATAGATAAGATAAAAATAGTATATTAAAGCTACGTGTTGGATGTGCGCCGTCAAATCAGCCGCCAAACTGCAGCCAAATATCCGCCAAACCGCCACCATTTAAAAACTGACTCAGCGATATGTAATCAAATAATATTAATCTCATATTTACATCTTTAAACAGTTTTTATAGCACAAAAAACTGTCAATCTTTTTTATTCTACAAAAAAATTGAAAACAAAACCGAGTTGCTTTTCTTAACGGAGATCTCCTTTTTAGAAAGTAGCTGTGAAGAATAAACTTTAACAAATACCTGCGCGAAGAAAGTTATTTTTAGGCTTTTTTTAGGCTTTGCTTAGGCTTAGTGACGCGTAAACTTAATCTTTAAAAAAAGTCGAATAAACCGAATTTATATTTATAACACATTTTTGTAAATTTTAAAGTTAGATAAATAAACTATGAATTAGTTATAACCGTCTTATTATAAAAATTTTTTACTTTAACGCCTTAGTTCCTAAATGGCGGCAGTTTGGCGGCAAATTTGGTGGTGCACATCCAACACGTATTAAAAGTGACCAAACAGCAAATAAAATTAAGAAAATTACACTACACATATCACCTAATAAACAATACAGTACGTATCCAAATCAACATAATTCAATAAAACTTACAAAGTGGCAGTAAATAAAACTTATAAATTAAAAAAGTGGCAGTAAAACAAAAGATTGCTGCAGTATGCTCCATGTACTAAAAAATATAAAATCCAAAAAAATCTTTGATTTTGGATCTTTGTAGCCAAAAAAACAAAGTGGAACTTGAACCAGGGATTAAAAAACTAAGAGTCCAAGATTTAAAGTCGCTAACAGATACAAAAACCTAAGCCTAAGTCTAAACCAAACTCCGAGCCAATTTCTTCGCTTCAATTTTTCACTCCTTTTAGCTGAAAGTTTCAAAAAATTTCTGACGAATCTAAGTTTCCTTACGACCCTAAAGATTGGTTCACACTAAAGTTACAAATGACAAACATGCGTTCCCCGCTCATTTCAATCGTAACATTATCACTTTTCACTACGATGTAAACGTGTTGTCATTTGTCACTTCTTGCTCTGTTGTAAAATATGCCTATATCACGTATCAACGCTTTTACGTTGTTTTACCACAAAACATAATAATTAAGGGTGCTATTGTTAAAATATTCATATCGACAAAACCATTAAAAAAGCAAGTTATTATAAAAATGAAAAACACTTTAGAGTAATTTAAAAGCATCTTGCTACTGACAGGATCCGCTTCTTTTTATTTAGTTGTTCGGAAATATTTTAGCTTCGCAGTTTGCCTCAAGCTGAAGCATGAAACTCAAGCAGTTTGACAAACCGAGAAAATATTTTTCCCACGTGGCACTTTACTATGCATATTTTAATTGTAACAAATAATTAATTGTTTTCAGCTTAAAATTTCGTTTGTAGGCGGTTATTTCATATAGCTTCTTTTGCTTTTTTTATTATTGGATATACGCTTGGCTAAATGACCTAATATGCAAGATAAAAGGATTTATAAATATTGGTTAATTGCTTTCAAAAATGTTGACTATTAAGGTTTCTCTAAATTTCATTGTTGCAACTTAAAGCCAAAAGAAATTATTAAAGTTTAAAGTATAAAAGCTGAAAATTAAAATCTTAGTGAGGAAATTAAAATAGAAGTTTAAAGTCAATAAAAACTATACCTAAGCAGAAGCGTAACCCTAAACCTAAGTCGGAATTTAGAGCTTAAAATTGGAAATCACTAAAAAATATGAACTTAAGCCAGATTTATGTCTAAGTCGGAAGTAAGACACTTGAAGCCTAAATTTTTAAATTGCTAAAACCTCTACTAAGCTTAAACCTAGATCGAAGCCTAAATTTTTAAATTGCTAAAACCTCTACTAAGCTTAAACCTAGATCCAAATTTTTATTTTTTAAAACTCCAAAAGTTCAGCGGCTAAATAGTCTTGAAATATTTTAAAGGTTTAAGTTCTCTACTTTTATACGGCTTCTAGGACCTAGTATTCTAAATTATAATTTTTAACAATTTTGTATATCCAATTATCAGAACCTATCAAAATGAACATAAAATGTAGCGCATACTAACGATTTAGCGTCAATAGAGCCGAGAAATATGGAAATGGAACTTGGAGCCAAAAATAAAAAACTTAGAGCCGTAAGTGAGGAACTTGGAGCCGATATTTGGGAACTTAAGACGGAAAATAAAAATCACTAAAAAGTTTACCTAAGCCTAAGTTAAGCCTAAATCTAAGCTCAAACCAATTTTTTCCCACAGGTTCCAAGTTCCCAAAATTTTTACTGGCTCCGAGTTTGCTGTTTCTGGCTCTAAAGACCCCGTACCGTGTTTTTATTGTAAAAAACCCCAGGTGTTTTTTGTCTTTGCCTTAAAAATGTATTCTTATGTTATAAGATTACATTTTTTAAGGCAAAGTTTTTAAGGCCTATTATAAGTTTCAGTGCAAATTGCCTATAATTTCTTTGTTTAAAAAATTAAAGTCGGGACTTAGATTAAAAGGTAAGGGGTCTTGAAAGCAACAAGCAGGAACTTGGAGCCATCGGAAGTTTTCGCGAACTTGAAGCCACGAATAATGAAATCTTTATAAATAATTGATTTGAGCTTAGATTTAAGCTTCGCTTAGGCTTGTGTAAACCGCTCCCAGTTCCTCACTGACGGCTTCAAGTTTCCTTTTTTGACTCCCTAGGCTCCATCGACCCTAAATCTGTTGTTGTGATGCCACACGATTTTAAAAAACCTATATTACTATGTTAATCCAAAGGTGAATAATAAAAATTAACACGCAATAATTCGTGTAATATGCGCTATGATACGCATTATCTACTGATTAAAAAATTATTCAAACTTCAAAACGGTTTTTTTTTATTTTTGTTGCAATTAATTAGCCAAAAACAAGTTATTTTTAAATATCATTTATTTCCAGTTTATCTTGATTAAACATTTTTTAAGTCAAGTTTAGGTTATTTTGCTTCAGAATATTAATCTTAAGCAGACTATGGTAGTTTGAATATTTTTCACGATATGACTGAAATTGAGTTGTTTTGACATGTATGCTGAGAACACATTCTTTAAATTACTTCATTATTTATTCATTTTAATTGGTTAATACTTAGCTTACGGTAATGAATAAATTGCAAATAAACAGTGTTTGTTTACACCATAGCCAGTGTTATTGTCAGATAATCTGTTGTGTTATTGTCAGTTACGCTTAATTTGCATGCGTAATCTTATTATATTAGTTAAAAACAGTAGTATACCATAAGAATAGAAATGTATTTAATTATTGTTTTATCTAATTAAAATGCCTACTTTTTAACTATTAAAAAATTTTAGCAAAAATTTTACGATAATTTTTAAATATTGATACCCACAAGTAATTATTAACCTGGGTAACGTAACTTTTGAGCGTACTACGCAGAGGATATCCTATCTCACATTTTTCTAATTATTAAAAAACCTGATTTCAAACTTACAGTTTTAGATTATTTAAAAAATAAAAATAAATATACTGTAACCGCAAAAGCTTATTTACAAATTATAAATGAAAGCTAAAAAGAAATAGGATTATAAAAAAATGAAAAATACAGTAGTACATTTAGTTATACACAGACTCTACACGTTAGTTAAATACAATAACATTCTATTGAACTAATAAAGAAAAATTACAAACATTTTGATAATTATTTCAACAATTAACAATTATATTTTTATTTTTTGATAAAAAAATTTTCCCTTAATATTTTTATATTTATCTTTTTTTTAATCCTAATTAAACAAAAGTATATTTTCGCAATTAATTTACGCCAGCCCTTTAAAAAAATCATATTAAACTTTTTAAATTTATCTAATCAGCTTAATTATTAATTTGCAAAAAAACAACTTTTATTTAAATTACTTCTTTGCGAATCACTTGAAAAAGGCGTACTTATGCACTATTTGACAAATTATATTTTTTATGCGCTAAAAAAAGATTAAAGAATTAAAGTTAAAGAAATATTTATAAACTCACTCACTTTCATATTAAAAAAGAATTTACTAAAATAATAATGCTATTTTAACCTGAGTCAACTAAAATAAATGTACCTTGTTCGCTAAAAAAGGCGAAAAAGAAAACAAATAAAACGAAATAAAAAATTGAAAAAGAAAAAGAAATTAAATATAAAAAAATAGTAAATAATAATTATTTTAAAATAAATTTATCATGATATTGTTTTAATAAGAAATAATATAAAAGTCAAAAAATACAAAAACAACAAACAAACACAAATACGTAAATATAAGAAAATATCAAAAAAAATACTAAAAAGCGGAAAAAAACTTTATTTTTTATTCTACTAAGTATTCATTATAAAAAATTAAAAATGTGTTCAGCATAATAAAAACTAATTACATCTGAAAAAATCAAACTACCAATCTGCTTAAGATATTAGAAAATCATAAATTAGATAAATGAAAAAATAATTAAAAACTTTTTGCTATTAAAAATAAAAAAAGTTTTTATATTTTTAATAATATACATTTAATTTTTTTTCCCTTTGATATTTTTATCTGCATATTTCCTGGGAAGAAACCGAGGGGAGTTTACCTAAGGAAGCTTAATTATCAAATCATTTTTATAAATTCTTTTTCGCAAAAACTTCCGATGCTCCAATTCCCTCTTTTGCTTTCAAACCCCTTCCTTTTAATCTAAATCCCACTTATTTTTTAAACAAAAAATTATACATTTCACTAAACTTATAATAGCCTTAAAAACTTTCCTTAAAAAATGTAATTTATAACATAAGATAATTTTAAGGCAAAGAAAAAAAACACCTTTCAATAAAAACACTACGGTTCTTAGAGCCAAAAGAACTCACCATAAAAATTTTGGAACTTACTTAGAAAAATTTTTGAGCTTAATTAGGCTTACTTCTTATAAACTTTTTATATTTTTATTTTCCTCTTAATTCCCAAATATCGGCTCCAACCTCACTTACGCTCTATTTCTTATTTTTGGCTCCAATTCCATTCTTTTCTCCTCTATTGACGCTAAATTATATCGCTACATTTTATGTCATTTATAGTCTATAATTGGATATACAAAATTTTAAAAATTATAATTAAATTAGTCCTAGAACCTATAAAAGTAGAAACTTAAACTTTTAAAATATTTCAAGACTATTTACCCTGAACTTTTGAGTTTTAAAAAATAAAAATTTATCTATTTCTTTGTTTTACTTTAAAAATTTGGCTTCTATTATTTGCTTTGAGGTTTTAGCAATTTAATTAGGCTTATGTCTTCTCGACTTAGACAAAAATCTGGCTTAAGTTCATATTTTTTAGTGATTTCCAATTTTAAGCTCTAAATTCCGACTTAGTTTAGGTTACGCTTCTCTTAGTATATTTTTATTGACTTTAAACTTCTATTTTAATTTCCTCACTAAGATTTTAATTTTCAGCTTTTATACTTCAAACTTTAATAATTTTTTTGTTCTTTAAGTTGCAACAATGAAATTTAGAGAAACCTTAATAGTCAACATTTTTGAAAGCAATTAACCTATATTTATAAATCCTTTTATCTTGCATATTAGGTCATTTAGCCAAGCGTAAATCCAATAATAAAAAAAGCAAAACAAGCCATATGAAATAACCGCCTATAAACGAAATTTTAAGCTGAAAACAATTAATTATTTGTTAGAATTAAAATATGCATAGTAAAGTGCCACATGGGAAAAATATTTTCTCGTTTGTCAAACTGCTTATTTCATGCTTCACTTAGCAAACTGCGAAGCTAAAATATTTCCGAACAACTAAATAAAAAGAAGCGGATCCTGTCATACAAGATGCTTTTAATTACTCTAAATGTTTTTCATTTTATAATAACTTCTTTTTTAATGGTTTTGTCGATATAATATTTTAACAATAGCACCCTTAATTATTATGTTTTATGGTAAAACACGTAAAACATTGATACTGATATAGGCATATTTTACAACAGAGCAAGAAGTGACAAATGACAACACGTTTACATCGTAGTGAAAATGATAATGTTACATTGAAATGACGGGGAACCATGTTTGTCATTTGTAACTCCATGTGAACCAATCTTTAGTCGTAGGAAACTTAATTCTAGAAATTTTTTGAAACTTTCACTAAAAGGAG
This sequence comes from Microlaimidae sp. YZB2_3, assembly GCA_030248175.1. Lineage (NCBI taxonomy): Eukaryota > Metazoa > Nematoda > Chromadorea > Desmodorida > Microlaimidae > Microlaimidae sp. YZB2_3. The sequence goes on along the minus strand of JASAMX010004857.1, from coordinate 7,970 downwards.
TGAAAAATTGAAGCGAAGAAATTGCTCGAGTTTGTTTAGACTTGGCTTAGGTTTTTGTATCTGTTAGCGACTTTAAATCTTGACTCTTAGTTTTTTAATCCCTGGTTCAAGTTCCACTTTGTTTTTTTGGCTACAAAAATCCAAAATCAAAGATTTTTTGGATTTTATATTATTTAGTATATGGAGCATACTGCAGCAATCTCTTGTTTTACTGCCACTTTTTTTAATTTATAAGTTTTATTTACTGCCACTTTGTAAGTTTTATTAAATTATGTTGATTTGGATACGTACTGTATTGTTTATTAGGTGATATGTATAGTGTAATTTTCTTAATTTTATTTGCTGTTTGGTCACTTTTAATACGTGTTGGATGTGCACCACCAAATTTGCCGCCAAACTGCCGCCATTTAGGAACTAAGGCGTTAAAGTAAAAATTTTTTATAATAAGACGGTTTTAACTAATTCATAGTTTATTTATCCAACTTTAAAATTTACAAAAATGTGTTATAAATATAAATTCGGTTGATTCGACTTTTTTTAAAGATTAAATTTACGCGTCACTAAGCCTAAGCAAAGCCTAAAAAAAGCCTAAAAATAACTTTCTTCGCGCAGGTATTTGTTAAAGTTTATTCTGCTCAGCTACTTTCTAAAAAGGAGATCTCCGTGAAGAAAAGCAACTCGGTTTTGTTTTCAATTTTTTTGTAGAATAAAAAAGATTAACAGTTTTTTGTGCTATAAAAACTGTTTAGAGATGTAAATATGAGATTAACATTATTTGATTACATATCGTTGAGTCAGTTTTTAAATGGTGGCGGTTTGGCGGCTGATTTGACGGCGCACATCCAACAAATAGTTTTAATATACTATTTTTATCTTATCTATTCCATGGCAATACAGCCAACACATACAGGAACGAATAAGGATTAACCCTTTCTGATTTCTGTGGCGTTTTAACCACAGTGGAAAACGGTCCACCGTTTTTGTGTTAGTGATGAACGGAATAAGGAACAAGGAGCAACGAAAACGCAAAGTTGCTGACGAGGTTTTTCACAGATTAAAACAATTTTTTATACAGGAGCAAATTACGTTTGAAGCGCAAAAGTGTTTTAAATAACCATTCTTCAGTTATAAACATTGTGCCTCAAATAATAAAAACTTTTATCATGATGCCACTTTTTGGCAAAAATATTTAATATCCTCAGGCAGGTTAAAATGGTATAAAACCAAATAATAATTTTTAAAATAAAATATCATAATAGTGTTTGCGTCTGACAGCTTTATTTTCCGATTCTGGACCTTCGTTAACACTGAAACTCGAGACGCCATTTATATTCCGTGTTTAAGACGCCCTCATAATTAAAATCGGTTAAAACCTTTTTTTGCGTTTAAATTAAAAAAAGTCTAAATGCCATCGAAAATCAAGATTATTTTTAATTTGAAAACGTTTTTATTTTGAATATCAAAATACTTGTATGAAATGTAGCGCCATTTAAATCGAATTAAATGTAGATAAGGGATTTCGTGGATTTTTTATCGAATAATCTGATATGTTTTTGACTCATGTAGTGCGACCTTGTTGTTAGCAATTAATCTTTTCGTTTTAATTTTTTAAAAAGTTTAAGCAGTTAAACTAAATATAAAATTATACTAAAAATTAAAAAAAAAATAACGCAGAACAAGAAAATGCAAACAGCCTTGAAAAAGGTTCATCGACATGAGCGGAAACATGTAGAAATAATCAATAAAAAATCTACACCATCATATACATTAACAATACAAAATACAAATATACCTAGCCCAAAGCCATAGAATCAAACCAAAAACAGAATACCCTACCCCTCTAAACCTTTTTAAACATTATAGGTAAAATACTCGTAGCTGAGAACGTAGGCGTGGTTTAATTTTCGCTTATATTTAAACATCATTTCACCTGTTTTTAATGAAAACTTAAAAAAATTCATTGCTAATATAAGATTATTTTATATTAATTGGTTTTAGTGTAAAGAAGTCTATTGTATATGTATGCATTTTGTAATCAACGCTTGTATTTTTGTTTAAATTTTGTTATGTTATACGTTTAAAATCGATTTTGGTTAAGATTATTTAGTGGTAAGTTGACATTTAACATAGCCGTGAAATACTTGCTGCCGTCTATTTTAACGGCGCAGTGTAAAGTGAATCATTTCAACTTGTTTCCGGCCAGTGGTCCCCACGCGCAAAAGAGAGCATGCGTACTGTAAAATTGCATACGTACTCGCGAAATTGCGAACTCATTTCGGATTTTACAACCTCAAGTAAAGTTGGAAGCGTGCCCATACATGATTTCTGCTACCATTACGCTGATTAGTCGATTTAGAAGACGAAAAACAATTCTGAGCGATTATTGGAGTATACAAAAAGGCGAGAGTCGCAGCTACGACCATTTTACCTATAGTGACTGATTGAAAATAAAAAAAAAAAATAGTTAAATTATATTTGTTTCGATTTAAAAAATTTGTTGTGGATGCGCTTTTTTTAGTTTTAATTAAAGTGTTTTGTTTGCTGTTTTGTGTTGGCTGTATAGGTTTTTTTTTAGTTGTGTGTAGTTTGTTATTGTTGATATTGATTTTTGGGGCGTTGTAGATATATCTCTTAGGATTGTAGATATTTTTAGAATTTAATTTGGTTGCTGTTGGTTATTTCGATTTGTTTTTGTTTTTTTTTGTTTTTGCATTTATACATGACTTCTTGGGTTTATATCATTGCTCTTTTGTTTTTTCTTTTATTGGTTTTTTTTTGTCGAGTTGATGTAATAAGTTTCGTTTATTCATATTTGTTTCCGTTTTGAAAAACTTTGCTTGTCGATCTGACGCTTCTAGAGCTCGAGTTAATTGAAGTGATTTCTGTCTTCGCTGTTTTGTGACCCTTGCCGCTGTACCCAGCGTTTCTTTTTTGTTGTGCTGTAGTTTGATATATTGTCTGAATTTAGCCTTTTTGCGCGCCGAGTTGTAGATACTCTTTTCTACTGGATATGGAGCTTTTTATAATTTATTTGAGTCTGCTGATTGGTTTTTACGTTTTGTCTTTGTTTTTTTTTGTTTTTGAGCATTTATACTGCTTTTTGGCTTTTTCTTGCTCTTTTGTTTTTTCTTTCTTGGCTTTTTTTTTGTCGAGTTGTCGTGTCTGCTAGCTTGTGTTGAGTCTGTCGTTCCTGGTTTGATTTTGTCTGTTTGCCTTTTTGCGCGCCGACGTTGTAGATACTACTTTTCTCAAGAGATATGTAAGATAATTTTATAAATTTATTTGAGTGATGCTGATTGGTTATTTACGTTTTGATCTTTGTTTTTTTTTGTTTTTGAGCATTTATACATGACTTTTTGGCTTTTTCTTGCATCTTTTGATTTTTTCTTTCTTGGCTTTTATTTTTGTAACGAGTTGTACAGTGTAAATGCTAGCTTAGAATGATTGAAGAAAAAAATTCCTTATTGCAAATTAATTAAACAAAAACAAATTTATCGTAAAAATACCTAGTATGTTATAAAAAACGTAATTAATTTCTATAATAGCTTTGAAGTGTTTTACCTCTATAAACTAAAAGTGTTAGTGGCAACGATATAAGTTTACATAAATCTTTTTAACAGAAATTCTGATTCTGATATTTGTTTTCTGGTCCAATTTATTCTCCTTTTAATTATAACTTTTAATCAATATTTTAACACTGTTTATTTTATTTATTTAGTAACTGGCTATAACTTGGATAATTTGGATTGGCCATTTCGAATATAAAAATGGTTGTTTACAAGTCGCTTCTGTTTTTAGTTTTGCTATTCGTAGTTCTTTTTTGCGGTTGCAGTGCTTTGGATACTCCAGGTAATATCTTTTAGACCTTTCCTGGATCTTTCTATGTTTTTTAATAAAAAAGCCTAAAAATTTCTATAAAAGCCTTTTAAAATAAGCCTTAAAGCCTTTCAAATAAGCCTAAAATTTTTATTCAATAAAAAAGCCTAAAAATGTAAATGTTAGTTAGTCAAAATTGTTCATTTAAAAAATTTATTTCAAATTTTAGTGCTTAAAAGATAGAATAAAAATAAATATAAATAAAAAATATAAATAATTATTTATATATAAATAATTGCTGTCAGAATTATAGCCATGTAAATCCTATCAGTTTCTTTTTTTAAAGATTTTGCTATTAAAAAGTGTTTCGTTATTCAAATAAGTATTCACTCAAGTTTTTAAAGCGCTGGCTTACTAAACTTTTACTAACTACAGAAGTAAAATAACTAACTAAATGTCGGCCACCTATTTTAATAATTAAGAAATAATACTTAATAATTCTTGATTTAATACTTTATTTATTTATACGGTAAAATGCGGTTATTATTAGCATAGCACCAAATGATTTAGTTACTATTAATTATGCCAGGTGTCGGATATAATTACAAGTTATTGAAAAGATAAACGTTTTATGACGCCGTATTTAATGTTTTAGAAGCTTATGTATGGATAAAACCGAAAGATAGTTCGCTCGAAAACTACCCAGAAAAACGTCTATTGAACTTTTTACAAGGAGGTCAATTGGAAAAAAGGTTCTACGATTGGCCGTCTAGCCATATGTTGGAAAAACGCTTTTATGATTGGCCCTATAAGTTTAAAAATACCAAACGTTTGGTAACTGATTGGCCATCAAGTCTTCAAAAACCGAAACGCTTTTTTGATTGGCCATCGAATCTTATAAATGAGAAGCGCTTCTACGATTGGCCTTCTAATTTTGAGAAAACCAAGCGATTTTTAGATTGGTCTCATAATTATGAAAAACCTAAACGTTTTTATGATTGGCCCTCAAGTCCACTAAAAGTCAAGCGCTTTTTTAGTTGGCCCTCTAGTATTTTAAACGGGAAGCGAATTAACTAAAAATCAACCAAAACAATTTTATGACTGGAAACCTGTTGAAATTATTTATAATGTTATGCTATTCATTGCGGACCTTAAGATCCCTCCGGCCAGTTTTGTTTGCGAAGTTTTGCGTTAAAAAGTACTTGCAACACAAAGCAAAAATTACTATTCTGCCATAAATGCAATACATATGTAAAGCAAAATTTTTCACGTACGTGAAAAAAGGTGATTTTTCCCTTGTATTGCAAGTGGCTTCACTACCAAACGTTGTGGCGGTGAATATTTCCGCGGGGTTCAAAAAATTTTTGTTGTAATTTGATTTTTAATATCCATTATTTCAATTACCGCATATAATTAGCAATGTTCAGTTTAAAATATTGTCTTTTTCACATTATCAACACAACACCATTAATTTATTTAAATAGCTACATTCATAGTAATATTCTTTGCGGAAATTTACATATATGGTAAAATTCTCAAAAAAGACCGGAGAGACTTTAAAAAAGCTTTTTCTTATGAAAAAATGCAAAATACACAATGAAAAATTCTCTAAAGTTGTTAGAAAAAATATAAGAAAATTAAATGAATTTTAATGTTGGTTGATTTAAAGTTTGTACAGACAAAAGTACCAGCTATTTTTCTGTCCTAATTTTTTTTTGAATTTTAATGACTTAACTAGACTGCAAAATGTAAAGTAAAAATTACTCTTTAGTAATGTTTAAATGACTTTTTTTAAAGGTGCGCTTAATAAAATTCGTATAACAAAATCTAAAATTAATAATACTGAGAATTTTATTAAATTTTTTCCCCGCAGAAAAAATTTATGAATTGAAATGGTCAAATCTGTGTGATAACAGATATATTACATGTTTTTAATATAAGTTTTGTAATTTACTTAGCAAATAAGTTTTTTTACTTTTATTCAATTTAGATATTAAGAACCAAAACTATCTGAAAGCTTCGTCTTGCATTTGAATTTTTAATATTTAAAATTTTAATAAGCCACTAATTTTTACTTTAAATCAAAGACTCATGCAAATATACGGTTTGGTAAAATGTTTTGTTTTGTTTTTTAACATTAAATTTCACCAATATATTTCCAGTACGGATTTATTGATTAAATTTCATGATATTCATATTTTAGTATTTCGTACTAAAAGGTCTCCAGAGAAAAACTTAAAAAATTACATTATAAAACATTAAATGTCTTAAAAAAGGAACCTTTACATGCATATATGATATGTTTGCAAAAATCAGCATTATGACGTTTAGAGCTCAAAAAAGGTAAACGTCATACTTTTTTGTTTTGTTTATTTTTGAGACCTTTTAGTATTAACAATTTTTATGACTGATTAACTGATAGCTGATAACTGATAAATTAATAGCTGATAACTGATAACTTGATATGTAGCTTTAAAATAAATCTCAGTCTATAAATTTTAATTTTGTATGAAAAGGGTTTTATTGTTTTCTTTTCATACTTGTAATTTAACTTCAACATTATTTAAAAACTTAACTGTACGATAAATTAATAAAATGTTGTGTTTGTTTTAAAAATTGTACATTAAAACAAAAATAATAAAATTTTTAAATAGTGATTTTGTAAACAATTATAAGAATAACCTAGAATTGAAATGAATAATTATGAGAAAATTTCACAACGTTCTTGTCTGTCGTAAGAATTTAAAATAAACTATAAAACATATATCTGTAAATTGGAGACAACAATAAAGAGATATTAAAAAAATACTGTTTCTATTTTGAATTTTACGCATTTTAATACCTGCACATCTTTTGTAATATGCAAATTATTTAGTCAACTTAAATAAAGCAAAAGAAGACCAGAACAATTTGAATATTGAAAAACATATGCACGCCTTACGATAGTGAAGGACAATGTTTTAGATTTAAAGTTTTAATTTAAAAATTTTAGTTTAAAATTAAGAGCGTATTTCTCGACTGAAAATAAAAGAAATTATTTATGACGCCATTATCGTGGCGTATATAGTGTGAAAAACGTGGTTTAAAAAAATAAAATGTTATATTAACATTAAATAAGCTTGGTATGCTGTCGGAAACAAGCATTTCGAAAATTTAAAAAAATTTATCGCACAAATTTTTAATGATACTTGCAGGGCATTTAAAGTTTAAAATGTTTGATTTTAAATCGCTGTTTGGTTTTTACTTCAAACAACTCTGGTACATTACAAACACAAAACTCAAGAAAACATACTGATTATATTTGTGGTGTCTGGCCATAGGATTCCTTTAAGAAAAACACGTTAGCATTTTAAGAACCCTCAAATGGCGGGTAATATTCATGTTTTGCGGTATTATGTTTTGTTCCATGGAAAGTACAGTGGGTGAAAGAGCTAAAAAGTTGGGAATGTCCACGGTCATTGGGGATCAATTTCTTACGCCAATTGGCTGAAAGTGATTTTATATTGTCATAATTCTGTGAAGATCTTTGCGTAAACTTATAACTTAGAACAACTTACGTTTAAATATGAGAGTTTTGATCTATCTTGAACTAAGATTACAAATCTGCCTAACATTCGCAAATTTGCTTAAGACTAACAAGATTTTAGAAGAAATTTTCATTTTTAATGTACCCTTTGAAAATGAAATAAAAAATAATAACCCCAACATAAACCATTCCGTTTTTTTTTTAATTTTTATGTAAATTTATATTTTATCTTTAAAAATTACTAATATTTTGGTAAAAAAAAATTTAATTTAGAAAACTCCGAAAACCGGGTTTATAAGTGTGCAAAGTGTGGAATGGAAAAAGTCCAAAAGAAATTTTGTATTGTGATTCAGCTTGGTTAAGTCCAGTTCGTATTTTAAGCATCATCTCTTTCCGATGCAAATCCGCAGAAGGACTTCTGTGTCAGATCTCCATATTTTTATACTCCGCGTTTCGTTTCCGGTCCGCGTGAATTTTATTACTGAGCAGCGGGAGCGCAAAAGTTTTTTTGCGAATTTACAGCGCTTTTTGTACGAAAAACTAGAAAACTCACTTTTAGTTTTACCGAGCTCGCCCGCTCGATTTATGCGCGTGATGGAGTCGATAAGGTAATTAATTGCATGCACAT
>JASAMX010004856.1:0-11583 GCA_030248175.1 Microlaimidae sp. YZB2_3 | reverse complement strand
TTCACGGGGCCATGCGAAACTCAACACGAGGACGGTTAAAAAAATAAATAAATTTAAAAAATATAAAAAACGAGACGCAAAAAAAATTTTTTAAATAAATTGAAAACAAATACTGCAAAACAAGTTTGTAATTAATGTTTTGCTTATAAAACCAGTCATAGTTTTTTCACGAACTTATTAAGAAATTGTAAAACTTAAACTATCATTTTACTCCGTAAAATACTTGAAAATCTACTGGTGTATTTAGTTTTAACTATTTTCGAAATGATTGATTTGATTAATAAGTTAAAACTTTCTTATTATTCACACAATAGTTCATTAAAAACTATTTTGATATTATTGTTCTCTAACGAATATAACAATTAAAATGATAGTTTAATTGTAAAGTTTAATTTATGATTTCTAGAGTTATGATTGATTTTATATAGTGCTAAACTTAAAGTCAACGAAAAAACCAGGATTCTTTTATTTCAGTTTCAGTACATTTAAAGTTTTTTTTGGTTAATTGATAGTTAAGTTTCAACTCTGGATTTTCAAGACGATTTGAAGAGTAATTTTTTTGTAAGAAGTGTTAAATTTTGACTTTGAGTGCTGAGTTTTATTTATATATTTTTAAAGTTAGCTCTAACAACTTCGGGCACTCCACAACTTTCATCAGCTAAAACTAACAAATCTTGCTCTGAGATTATATTAAAAGCAAAAGTCAAAATTTAAGTGTTAAATTTATTATTATATTAGTAATATAATTTTAACAATAAAAAATAAGGTTATTATTCGGTGGACTTTAACATTAGTTCTATATACCAAATAGTCATAACTCTTTAAATAATCAAATTAATTTTTAAGGTTCAAGTATTATTTTATTCGTAATATTATTTAAAAAACAATAATATCAAAATAATTTTTGATGAACTATTGTGTAAATTATTAGAAAGTTTTAACTTATTAATCAAATAAAAAATTACAAAATAGTTAAAATTAAATACACCATTAGATTTTAAAGTATTTGACGAGTAAAATGATAGTTTAATTTTTACAATTGCTTAATAAGTTCGTGAGTTATGACTGGTTTTATAAGCAAAACATTAATTACAAACTTGTTTTGCAGTATTTGTTTTAAATTTATTTAAAGAATTTTTTTCTAAATTCCCTTTTTTTAATTTTTTTTAATTCATTTATTTTTTAACCGTCCATGTGTTGAGTTTCGCATGGCCCCGTGAACACCGCAATGACTTGGTAAAATCGTGAATAAAAATCAACCAGTGTTATTTTGTGAACTTAAAAAAATATAAATTAAAACGAAACCGTGATTTAATCTAAAGATATCAAGGTGAAATTATGATGGTGATCAAGTAGCCGCTTGTACTCTTGGGAAAAAATCACGTGCAGGGGGCACATGACGCAATCTAATAATTATTGGTTACATTACCACTGACAATTTATTTTTATTTTATCATTTTTTTTATTTTTGGCTTGCGCATTTATTTATTGTTTCTTCTTGATGGAGAACAGCGGGATGTTAAGTTTAACCTGAAAAACTTCAGCTTTATGCTGATATTTTCCTTTTTAAAACAATTACCGGACCGCAAATTTAAACAAGAATGAACTAGTTATGTTTCTCCACTTTCTCCAATATCAGGCTCCAAGCCCCAACCATTTCAAGCAAAGGGAACTCCGAAGCCCCGCCTCTTAAATGAGCGATTTTTAAGCTTATTAAAACTTGAAATATACTTAAAGTTATCCTATGTGTATTTTTAAGACTATTATTATCGTTTTAAATAATTTTTGGAAAAAATAGCTTGGACAAAATTTGGCAAAATATCTATGGCATCGCTACTTAATTATTGATGAAATTTGTGCAAAAAAAGGGCTTAGTTTTGGAGTTCTGGGAGTTGCTCCGGAGCTCGAAGCTACGGAAACACCCCTAGAATAAACATAAAGATGTTATAAATTTATTTTTATACATCGCAAGATGAATCTGATGTGCGATGATTTAAAAAAACAATTTGTTTGTTATTTGGATTAAACCCAATGGCTGTCTGGAAGCGCCAAATCTAACAAACCAAGGTTTTTACTTTTTACATAAAATCTGTAAACAGATATTAATTTAAAATGACGACCCTTTAATTTTTTTTGCTTTTCTTAAAACAATAAGTCGATTTACAATTTTCTTTTTTAATAATGTTCCTTTTATTTATTTTTTTACTTACATTGTACCACAATTATAAAAATAATGAAATAAACAAGAATGATATGCGGTTATTTGCTCAAAAATATCAGAATTAAAAATAATTAACTTAATTATAAATAAAAATGACAACAAACAACGCTTAATTTTTATTTTCAACGCAATTTTGTCAATTTCAGTAATGTTTTATCCATTTCAAATAATTATAAATGGACTGCTTGGCAGTTCTCCAAAATCAGAATTTGCTTATTTATGGACCGAAATTAAGTCAAATTTGGAGTTTCAAAGTATTATAAGAAAACTAAGGCCGTTTTTTTGAAATAAAGTTTTCAAAGGATTTTTGGCAAAATACGTTCGTTTTTTGGTTTGTCGCTACCTCATGGCATTTCAGTTTAGTTTTGAAAATATAGTTTAAGTTTTGCTAAAAATTGAAAACTTTAAACTTACGATGGGCTTATTTTTAATTTACTCTTATTTTACTACTATTTGGTGATATTTTATAAAAAATATATAACATTTATGTTAAATATTTTTGATTTTACTACTTCAAATTTGCTTCATTTATAAACTGTGCTCGTTTTATAAGAAAATCCATTAAATTTTGCAAAAATGGAATATAATTATGTTTAACAAAACGTTAAGATGCTTCGCGTTTTTTATTCGAGCTGAAAATTTTTAGAAACCAAAACAGACATATAAGTCTGTTATCATTATAATTATTATGATTATAATTATTGTTATTATTATAGAATAATAATTGAAGTCACGGTTAACGTTACATAATATGCTTTACGCTTGATATGAAGTCGTTATTATTATAAAATATACTCTTTTAAAACAAAGAGTTTTTGAATTAAATTATGTTTAAAAAAATTAGAAGAAAGTTTCATTTTGTATGATAAATCGAAACAGTATAATTAGGAATATAATTTGACAAAAAAATCCACCAGATTTTTTACAATTTACATGATAAATATTTTAAAACTATCAAAACTGCTTTGGTTTTAAAAATTACCGATCATTATTTAATTAAAAAAAAATTTAAAATAAAATCATATGATTATGCGACTGCGAATACTGCAAATTAGTATTATATTTAAAATGGTTGGTGAAACAAAAATAAAAAAGGCATAATTTTAGGTTAATTGAAGCGATACTGTTTTAATGAAAATTTAAATTATGTGTTAGTAAAGTTTAATCCAGCTAGAGTTGAAATTTTTTTCAAATAATAAAGCAAAAAAAGGTTTGGTCCCACGGAAGTATGTTTAAACAGAAACATGTAAACTAAAAACAATGCTTTTTGGTTGTTTTTTTTTTTTTGTTCAGGGACTAACAAAAGAGGGAAATGCTAGTGATGAGCGGAACTGCGAAACCCCGGAACACCAGAACCGAAAATTAAAATTTAGATTTTCCAAAAATCCGGAACAGGAACCGGAAAGGGAATTTCAAATTTTGCCCGGAACATCCGGAACCGGAACCGGGATTTAAAAAGCCCGGCAAAACCCCCAGAACCCGCAACCGGAACCAAACGGAAAAACCCCCAGACCAGCTGAACCGGAACCAGAACCGGAATTGTGATTTTTCAAAAATCCGGAACAGGAACCGGAACCGGAATTCCAAATTTTGCCCGGAACATACGAAACCTGAAACCGAAACTGGCCATCACTAGAAAATTTTAATTTGTAACTTTAATCAAATCAAATCAATTTGAAACCACTTATATTAACCGAACAGTATTCATAAAAGCAGATAAAATTTTAAATTCTGATTGCTTTAAATAAGTGCACTGAATTTGCTTTCGTTTGTTTGGTCTTTGGTTAATGATCTTCTTATTTTTATTCCTCAATAAACCAGCAACACTGGGTATGCTTTTAGTCTGTTGAAACGGTAATTAAAAAATCATAATATGCTCACAATATTTTTAGTTACTCGCGAAATTTTCACTTTTTAATTATTTAAATTAGTATATGGTTGTATTTTATATGTATGTGTAACAAATTGTAAAATTTTGCAAAGAAATTAAGTGTTCCTAACATTGTAATTTGTTCAGTTTTATTTTAAAAAAAATTTGCAGGTCAGTTTTCGCTATTTTACAAACTTTAATCCTAAAAAAACCCAGTTATTTAGCATTACGCCTGGTAGTGATTCAATGATTCCTACCTCAATAAATGCCTACCGTCAGAGTGAAACAAATTTTTAACTTTTTTTTCTTGATCTACTTTGCGGAATCCAGTACGATAAAGCGAATAAAGTCCTTTGGACTTTGTCCAAAGAAGTTTTTACATAATGAACCAGCCATTAATGTATCACCTAGCATGAAGAATGGGTGACAAGATTGATCAACAAGAAAATATTTTAGTATTATATTATTTTTTTATGCACCATGCACCTTCATCATTCTTCCATGGTCAACACGGAAATTGGTTAACGAAAAATTTATAAAATATAGTTAATATTATATGCATGTAATTATGAAATGAAATGTATAATTATGCAATGTGTTTAATACTCAGTTTTATTAAAGAAGTTGTAAAATTGTAACATTAAATTCATGTTCTAATGCTTTGTGTGCGTTAAATAATATTTCATGCTGCTTTAGCCTATAATTATATATGAACAATAAAAATAAATCAGATTATGGTTGGTTTAAAACTTGATATAAATCTTCACTAGTACTAAATTATAAAAAAAGGGAATTTATTTTAATCTAATAAATCTTCACCAGACATAGCATACATGTTGTTATTGTGATTTTTCTGGCTATGTGCATTTACAAAACATTTATTAATACATTGAACGTGTTTTTCTAAGCCTGTTTTTTAAATTTAAACGAATAAAATTAAAGTTTAAAACTTTTATAATAAAATTTTTGAAATTTAGCCTTCGCCATTTAGTTTTTTACAAAACGCTTCAATATTGTATTAAATACAATATTGAAGCGTTTTGTAAAAAACTTTTGAACCCAGAAGAAATTTTCTTCTGGGTTCTCATACAACTTATCATCTGTTGTCTGTCGTCACCTGACATAGTTTAAATATTTTTATTTACAACATCAAGTTATCGACCGCAATATTACGCTGATTTTACATGTGACAAATCTGTTTATGATGTGCGTTTTAACGAAACTACATTATCTTTTCACTCAGAAACTACGAGAATTTTCTCGCGGGCCAAATGAAAGTTTTTACAATAGCAAACCTCACTCCTTCCAGCACTAAATTACGTAAAAATATGTAATTTTAGCACTATTGGTTTTTTTTTTGAGACATCTTTTATGATTCCTAACGAACCGTTTAATTTATAACACAAAAGGCTTCTTTGAGGAACAAGCATGAATTTTAATTGTCAAGAATAATAGCCCAAAAAAAACTCGTGGTGTTGATGTTTTAGTGGTGGTGAATTTACCTTGTTCAAAGTTTTCTACTTAATTAAATGAGTCATTCATTTTAAATAAAATATGAGGGCGGACTTCAAAGTTGCTCATTGACCAAAAATTTTATATATAGTTTTTTGACTTTTCAAATGATGTTATGTTAACTTCTGGTTTATTTTCTATTTTTTATACTCAAAAGCAAATTTACACTTTTGTTTTGCCATGTTAGACTTTTATCCAAAAGGTGTTTGACTAATGTGGGTTGCAACCGACATACACAAAAACTAAAAAAAAAATCTTCAAAACAAATATAACTTTTTATGAGGTTTTCATACAAAAACATACAGCTAAGTAAATAATCAAATAAAATTATTTCGCCTCAGTTGTTTTTTAAACAACTCTTGTCCGTGTAAACCACGGCTTTTGTGCTTTTCTACTGTTGAAAATAAAAGTTAAAAAGCCTTTGAATAGTAGTGTTTTTTTTCTGGGAATGAATGTATGTTATACTTTCGCAGAACTGGTTATATATTTTACTGGTGTACGATAATATGTGCGATTTATGCCTGCAATTGCATAGTTTTGTTTAACTACGTTTTAATGTTCCTTTGCATTTATAATGTCAGTCTGTTGTATTTAGATTAAAATTGTACTTGGAAATTGTCAAAACATAGCTGTTTTATTTTTCTATAATTTGTTGTTGTTTTTTGGTGGTGTATTTATTTTTCAACTTAATTTGATAAAAACTACATTTTGTTTCCAAAAAGTAACCACACAAAGATTTAATAATAAAAATAGCAAAATTTCGTCGTTTTTCAGGCAGGACGACCCCACCTACATAGTTTTACCATTGTTAATTATGATTTCAAACGTTGACGTGCGCAGTTGTAAAATGTAAATATGTTTACTTTTTATATATTCCAGGAATGGGTGTTATTTTGTTGGAATGCCAAAAGTTACGCGCACTTTGAATAAAATAGTTACGCGCACTTTGAATAAAATTTTATCTAAAAATTTTTATCTGTTCTTCATTTTGTTTTGTAGATTTCTATTTAAAAACGGTCAAACAAAAATTGTTTGTTAAAGTGTACGTCTTGAAATTGTTTATTTTTAAGAAGAAAAAAAATATCAAAATTCAGTCTAGTTTTCTCAAATAGAAATAAGTGTATTAATTATTTTGTTTTCTTTTATTTTTATTCAAAATGAGATATGTTTTATTTTATTTAAATTTTACCTGCAAACGGAAGATGAAACAAAAATAAAAGTTACTTTGTCAACATGAAATAAAAAAATATTTTCAAAAATCAGACTCATTCATCAATCACCATCACCATATCATCTTCGCTATAATTTCTTGTTTTTTTATTCTTCCTATACTTGTTCTTATTTTCTTATTGTTATTGCTATTATATTTTACCAACCTTTTTAAAAAGGGTAATTTTCTTTTGTTGCTAAAAATAGTCACATTTTTAGCGCTTATTTTTTATTATAGGATTTTTTTTAATTTGCTCAATTTTTTTTCAATTTGTCGTTTATTTCATTATTTACTTTTGGTTTTATTATCAACACAATAAAAATTTTTTTCTTACGTATTCTAAATTAATAATACAAAAATATTAAAATATCACAATGTCGATCATTCAATCGTTGAATTTTATCTGAAATTTTACTAGAAATCTGATATTTTATTTTGGGTTTAAAAGACAACTATCAAAATTTTGACTAATTTCAGATTTTTAACAAATAAATGGCTTCTTACACAACCAGACGAGTTTATCGAGAGTATGACTCATCGGATCCCAGGGGGCAGAATAGCAGAACTGCGTTTTTCACCTCGGATCCAAGAGCACAAGTACCTAAAGACCCGTTTTTTGATGATTTCGAAAAGTCAAGGATAGAGTCAGAAGAAAGATTTCGAAAGCTTCGTGAGGAATTTGAGGACGAAAAAACAATTGACCCCTTGGGTCGACCACCGTTTGAAGACGAAGTAATTTTTACTTTTCATGGCTCTTTGTTTTTAATTTTTAATGGTTTTTTCCTTAAGTATTATATACCTACATAGCATAACGAAATTTAGGATCAGCGGTCCAGCCACGACATCAAAATTCGTTATTAAATAAAAACTTTTACCCAATTTTTTCAAAAACCGGAAATTTAACAACAATATTCAAATAACTTTTTGACCATTATTTAAAACTATTTTTGTGTAACTAAGGTTTGTAAATTTTTTTGGTTAATCAGAAGCAGAAAAATTTTCTAATAAATGTTTAATTATTTTTCGTATTTACAATGAAATCCATTTAATCTGAGAGGAACTTTGTTTCGTGGTGGGACCGCTGACCTTATTTTTGTTATGCTAGGTAGGTATAGAGAGTGCGTTTTTATAACACCCGAATGCCCCTAACAAGTACAGTGCTCTAATTGGAACCATCAACAGAATAAAATAATTTTAATACTATTCCGTCGAGAAAATTTATCGAAAGCATTAATGGTTGAAAAATTAGTTTAATTTAAGGCCTCACATTTAGGAAACAGTATCAAAGCTTTATTTTCACGTAAGTGAGATTGAGATCTGAAAGGTGCGTTCGCAACTGTTGACTTCCCTTAATTCTTTGTTTGGAAAGCCGCGCGAAAAATTACTGAACGTACCATTCATCATAGGGTAGTGCATTTAATTTCGGCACTTTTCCAAATTGGGCATTTTTGATTTTGGACTATATCTTTGGTAATCCTGGACGGAATACGACGTTTGATAGCTCAAATGAGAGCTAATTATATGTAGATGACAGTCGTGAGCTTTTTATTTGTTATGTTGTGATATTTTCATGTGAAATTGTGTAATTTATAAAAAATAAAATTGTTACTCGTTTTTAGAACATGGGCATTTCATGATTACGCAATAAATTGGTTTAAAAATTAAAGTGTCCAGGTAAAATTTAGTATATTTTCCGAATTTTTAGTCCCCGTGGTTCTACGTTGCGTCTGTGGTGAGCAATTGTTATAAAATAAAATAGTGTAATTTCGGCACACATATTGCTGTAGGTAAAAACGGGTTGAATTAAATGGTCGGGTGTTAAATTGTAATTGTAAATAGGTAAAAGACAACGTTGAAATGTGTAGGGGTCATAGCACTGCACTTAAAATCGATTAAGGGGGTCCTTTTAAAAAGTGCCGAAATTAAATGCACTTTTTTTCCCAAATTTTGCTCATTTTGATACCATTTGGCATTTTAGCTGTAACTTTTTTCCAGTTACACGTTGAACAACAAGTAGACACTTAAATTAAAGAAAACTGTCTGGAGATAATGATAGGCTTTTAAATTTTTGAAAATGATGATTTTTTGACTGAGAAACAATCGATTGTTTGTAAAGTGCCGAAATTAAATATTTTTAAAAAAAACTGATTTAATTAATTAAAAAAACTATTTTCGTAGAGTGAAACTTTTGTGACGCAACGCAGTATCGTAAAAGCTTCAAAATGAGCTATCAAACATAAAAATCGGGCCATACAGTGAAACGTTACATCGGAAAAACAAAAAAGTGCCGAAATTGAATGCACTACCCTACTGTGCGATAAATCAGTTGCGTGCGACCCATGCTTATGCATATTACGCGACACCGTAAGCAAATAAATTTATTTAAGTGAGACTTATCTTTTGAGCTGATTGTTTGAATATCACGCTCAGGGGCCTGTTTCATAAAAACCTTTGTAAATTCTCATTTTACAAATCTCCGCCTATTTTTTGTAAATTACACGATAAAGGTTTTTCGACTTCTAATCCAGGGGAGCATCTGCGCGCACTGCTCTGCGCTGATTGGTCACAGCCACGTCATTTCATCTCCGCTGACCGATCAATATTCGCCGTGTCGTATATCCTCTATTATGCAATTTACAAAAAATAGGTGGAGATTTGTAAAATGAAAATTTACAAACGTCTTTATGAAATAGGCCCCAGGAGAGTTTCGGTCGTCAAACGGGGAGAGAGCCCTGAAGCTGTGGATTTCTGCTTCTTAAATAAGTAATCCAAAGCTTAAACTTAAAAATCACGATTGTCAAAACCTTACCATTTAAACGGAAGTTTTTCAATGTTAAAGGTTTTTAAGGAGGTATGACGTGATAGAATCATTTGAGCCAATTAGCGCTAAGGAAAAAAATTGGAGATCTCTATTCATTGGAGATCATTTTTTTCACAAACGTTGATTGGCTAAAACAGCTTCTCCAACAACACTTCCCACAAAGCAAAACATATGTGACACATTGTGTCCCTTCCGTGAAAACTTGAAGTGCAAGCGTTAATAAAAGGCGATTATCTTTCCCCTTTCCTTGTCCGGCCTATGGTGTAATGGATAGCACGCCAGAGTCGACTTTGGAGGTTACGGGTTCAATTCCTGTATCGGCCAAATTTTTCAATAAATTTGGCTGTCTAAATTTTTCAGCGCCTGGTTATTTTCGCTTCCACTTTGGGTCGTCACATATTTGGTGGCCGATACACACCTCCGGGTATGTATACCAGTTACCCCCCGTTCTACGGAAGATAGACGGGCTTGTTGGGGCTGGTGGAGGTGTGCGGATTGAATCGAAGAGGCTGAGAGCAGCTCTTCTCTTGGTGGGAAGGTGTGACACATTGTGTCCCTTCCGTGAAAACTTGAAGTGCAAGCGTTAATAAAAGGCGATTATCTTTCCCCTTTCCTTGTCCGGCCTATGGTGTAATGGATAGCACGCCAGAGTCGACTTTGGAGGTTACGGGTTCAATTCCTGTATCGGCCAAATTTTTCAATAAATTTGGCTGTCTAAATTTTCCAGCGCCTGGTTATTTTCGCTTCCACTTTGGGTCGTCACACATATGACGTGATCACGAATACTATATGACATTTTGAAGGAACTTAAAATCCTGACGTGACATTTTATATAGTATTTTAGCCACATTTCCGCAACAAAATATTTTTCAAAAGTTTTGTAAAATTTGAAATGACATTACTTTTTAATTATGCACGAAATTAGCCAAAAAGGAGCTAGGCTCCGAAGTGTTTCAGAACTCCGCTCTAAAGGTCAGGCAGGAAAAGATTACTATTTTTTTGTCATGGGAAGTTCCGGTTCCGGGCAAAATTTGGAATTCCGGTTCCGGTTCCTGTCCCAGATTTTTGGAAAATCTCAATATTCCGGTTCTGGTTCCGTTCTTCCGGGGGTTTCACAGTGTGATAGGCAAGTGCGGTTCTGGGTTACGGATGTTTAGGGCAAAATTTAGAATTCCGATTCCTGTTCCGGATTTTTTTAAAATTTCTGTTCCGGTTCCTGATTCTTGAAAAATCTGAATTCCGGTTCTGGTTCCGGTGTTCCGAGGGTTCCGTAGTTTCGCCCATCACTACCTTTTTTTCCCCTTCAAATTATACAATTTCGGTATGTATTTTAGCGTTTCACCACCGTACGACATATAAACACGGAACGGTTGTCGCCGCGTGACAGAAGCCCACCGTTGAAAACCTTCCCCAAATTTCAACGAGGTTTTTTCGACATCGAAAACGACGAAAAAATTTTCAGCGTTTCATTGGATGTCGGCGAATTTCAGCCGGAAGATCTGGTGGTATAGTTTTTTACGGTTAATTATTACGACGTTTATTTGACATTAAGTTCTACTACCAAAACACGAAACCAAATTATGAGTTGCAAGTTACACTGAAACTATAAAAAAATGAAGTTTTCCGGATACCTACTTGGTACATTGTTACTCTAATGTCTGCAACTAACTGCACATTGTTTTTAACCCGTTTTTAATTATTAAAGTTAAAAAAAAGAGGACGAACCGGCTTTGCTCAAACTGCTTAAACTCACTGCACTCACTTCACTGCTTGAACTTTGCCGCTACATACTCTGTTTGTCCGTTTATTGTCATCGTTTAAACGCGATTTAGATTTTGCATTTGAGATGCGATAATAACCGAAACCAAAGGTGGATAATACGATGATTCGGGACAAAGGTGTGACACTTGTGTTTAACAAACGCGGCCATGCGAAAGACAACCAGCGGA
>JASAMX010004851.1:0-29074 GCA_030248175.1 Microlaimidae sp. YZB2_3 | reverse complement strand
ATGACGTATTTTAATATTAGTTTAGAAATATTTCAGAGTTAAAAATTGCGCACTTGTGATTTTCAAATTCTGTGCATTCTCAGTCGCTTAATTGATCTTACCCTTTTTATTATTACGAACCAAATACTCCTTAAAATAGGCTTTTGATTTTGCCAAAAAAATTTGCTCGCTTGAGTAATGTGTCCAGGTTTTAAAGATCCTTTTAAAAAAATGCCAAATTATATAATATTGTTTGTAAATTAACTTAAAAATTAGAAAGGTATTTTCTGTCTAGGTGTTCTAATATTTTGATGTAATGAACATGTATAAACTGTACTATTATTATAAAGGAAATGTCAACTTAAATACTGTGAAATACTGTCCACCTAACAGGGGTAACACAATGGTGTATTATACTTTTTCCTGTTTATTAAGCCAAAAACTTCAATGTTTGAAAGTTTTAAATTTGGTTTTTATCAACATTTTAGTTTAAAATCTCTGTCACGGTTCATTGTGAAACGACTGCAGCATTAATTTTGATTTAATAATTTTTATATTGTTGATAAAATAATATCGCACAACATTAGATTTTTTTGTATTGGGCAAAATAAAATGTTTTTTCAAGTAATTTTTTTGTTCAATATATGTTCATCTCGGCGTGAGTTACAGATGTAGCAGAATAACACTTTTTGTTATCACCAATGAGGCTTACACTATATTTATGCTTTTGTCATTGTTTTTGTATACTTTTTTGTTTTATTCATAGTAATTTAAATTCCTTCGACTATAGTAAACAACGCACTTATACATTTTAATAAAATAGTCAAAATCCTCCTATTTAAATGGAAATTGTTCAGTGTTGATATTCTTTACAGAGTTATAACGGTATAGAATCACTTTTAGTCAATCAGTGCTTATAAAAAAGGAGATCTTGCATTTGTTAGAGATTAATTGGATAAAAGTGATTTTCCCAAGCACTAATTGCCTAAAAAGGATACTATTAGCTCCTCCCACAGCCATTCTCACAGAGCAAAACTTATATGACGTGATCACGAATACTATATGACTTTTGATGATCCTTAAAATCCTAACGTGAACAAGATGTCGGAATGCGGTCAATGATAAAAAGCTTTATATTATATTCTAACCCTCTGTAATTGTTACTGCGGCTCAGGCGTGGAGTGTATATCGCGGATTGGGCCTCAGCATATAAGCGCCGAGAGAAGCCAAAGATGGGCAACGTTTTTACATTGAGCATCACTGGAGCGTTTCAGACGCACTTTTTGGTCTCAAAAATCGGAAATGACGGCTAACGGTAATTCCCATGGACCATGGACCAACTCGGACCCAACATGGACCCGCCCATGAGGGGTGAAACACTCTCTTTAACAATACAAATCAATATAAAATTGTTAGTTTTAACTTTTAAAAGGCTTAGGCTTAGGCTTAGATTCACACTAAGCCTAAGCCTAAGCCTAAGCCTGAAGTGCACTAACAGTTTTATATTGATTTGTATTGTTAAAGAGAGTGTTTCACCCCTCATGGGCGGGTCCATGTTGGGTCCGAGTTGGTCCATGGTCCATGGGAATTACCGTTAGCCGAAATGACTAAGCGACGAAGCTCCAAAAGCATCCCCGTTTTTAATAAGAGAATCAACCTATACCGCCGGCGTGCATAAATGTTTACAAACTTTGACAATTTTTTAGTTATTTTTTAGTCAAAAAACTAACAATACCAAGGTTTTTTAAATTAATTAAAAAATTGACCTTATATATGTTAAAATTGCTAAGAAACTATGCATTTTTTTTTTTAAATTATGTATGTATACTATAATAAAAAACCAATTTTAGTTAATGAAAAAATACTTGGGATGAACTTTAGTGAATTCTTTTAATTAGTTTTTAAATGAACTAATTCATTCGTGCACTAATAAGTGTTAATCTTTAACCGACAAAATAATAAAAAGATATTGTAAATTCAAAGAATAATTTGTAAATATTATATAATAAAAAATCAAACATATGATATTCATATATCTGAGTTTTTGATAATAAAAACCTGCTAGCAAGAATATCATATTGTTCCTGCTAGTAAGAAAACCTCTATTACTACACAAATTAATCCTGTCTGATTATTAAGGTAAAAAAGCCTATCTGATTAATAAATTTAAAAAAAAACTCTAATAATGGAAAAATCTTGACCCAACAACCAACTCGCTCTAAACGCAAGAAAACAACAACCTTCACGCCAGACCTTACAGAGTACATTACACTATCACAACCCAAAATCTTGGTGCTCACTTTTTACCTCAAGCTCACATTTATTTATTTTTATTTTTAAGTAAGTTGCACGGGTACATACAAAAATACATACACTTATAGTACAACGTCATAGAAAGAAAAAACAACACGCACATCTCACACACATGTAAAAAAAAGTTTATATATATTTATATTTTTTATGTGAATTCGTAGAGTTTAGCGCAGTTGAATTTTCAAATTTTTTTTAATATTTAAATTAACGCAGTGGAAGTTTTATGAACGTAAAGTTTTTCTTAATTTTAAATAAATAGTAACGAAATGACGAATTGTATTCATATTTCATGATATAACCAAAAATATAAAATATACCGAAAAATGTGCAACTCCTATATAAAAAGTGCGGAAACGTAGGCCATTATAATGAGCCTCTCCATTTAACCAGTACTCTACATGCCCCTGTGCTATGCGTTCTAGAACTGTTCGGAACAGTTCTAGAACAGTTCTAGGACTGATTTGCAGTTCTCAAAATCAAAAAATAAATAAAACTCCGCAAATGATATTTAAACACATAAAACAACGGAAATACACAATAAAATCACGTGATAAGTGTTGGAAAATGTTTCGGTGACTTTTATAATGCACCAAAGTACAACTTCGGCATTTTCAAATGCCGAATTTCTCACAAATTTGGGCAAACTGGAAAGTACACCGACACCGTCCGAACAGTTCCGAACAGTTCCGAACTTAGAACTGTTCCGAACAGTTCTAAAACGAGTTAGAACTTCCGAGTTAGAACTGTTCCGAACAGTTCTAAAACTGTTCGGAACAGTTCTAGAACCTGTTCCGAACAGTTCTAGAACTGGACCGGTTGAGTACGGGTTAAATGACACTCTCCACTATAATGGCATAGTAGCCATTTTAATTCGGCGAGTTAAAATGGAGAGGAAACTATTATAATAGCCATTTATTGATTTAATTTTACTTCATATATACTCACAAGTGTAATACTGTCCGGGCCCTAGGAGTTTTTGCGTGTTGGACAGTATTAAACCAACACGGAAAAGCTCGTGCGACCCGGGCAGTATTACACTTGTGAGTATATATGAAGTAAAATTAAATCAATAAATGGCTATTATAATAGTTTCCTCTCCATTTTAACTCGCCGAATTAAAATGGCTATTATGCCATTATAGTGGAGAGTGTCATTTAAATGGAGAGGCTCATTATAGTGGCCTACTTTTCCGCACTTTTTTATATAGGAGTTGCACATTTTTCGGTATATTATATATTTTTGATATAACCATGACAAAATACAGTCATTTCATTTAAAATAAACGAATAATTTGAAGTGTAAAAGAAATAAGTTTATTATTTATTCCGAAAAAATAATCAAACAAAATAGAAGTTACAGTTGAACAAATTGAAGTTATCGGCTTGAATTATTTAGGTAAAAAACGTCAGTCTTTTTAAAATCTGAAAAAACAAATCAAACACACAAAAGAATTTATAGATCGGCGTAACGCAACGAGCGGCGAAATAATTTTTTAAATAATTTTTGTTACATTTAGACCGCATAGCAAAGCTTAAAAACAACACTTTAAATTAAAAAAATAACACGCGTTTTTAATAATTAATAAATTTTTTTAATAATTTTTTTATTATATAATACCAAAAAATATGAAACAAACTAAGCAAGTTTCTAAATGTAGACGTGTGCTTTTCAAGGCAATAAACCGTTAAACTTTGCTATTAATAAAAAATATTTTATTTATAAAAAACTCAGGCCTTAAATTACCGTGAAGCGTCTTATTATTCTAGTTAATTTAAGTATTTATGATGCTATACAAAGTAAATTTTTTACAAATAAATGTACACTTGTAAAAAAACTATAGTCTATAGTATAGTAACTATAGTATTTATGATGCTATACAAAGTAAATTTTTTTTTGTTTACAAAAAAAAATTTTTTAAGTTCCAAAATCCAAAATCCCTTTGGTGATCCCGTTGTCCAGTATAAATATGTCCATGTAAGTTGTTTTGAAATTTCAACCCCCTTAGGACATTCCCTGGGGTTAAGCTTTCCAACGATACCTCATTCACCTTAATCCGTTGGGTGGCTAGGAAGGAGTTAGGGAACACACAGACACACAGACAGACTCACACACACACACACACACAAACACACACAGACATTACGTCTATTTATATATAGACATGCATGTAACGTTTTGTGCAAAAGTTTGTAATGTTTTTTAAAATGTCATCTTTTGAATAAACAAATCTGTTTTTAAAAATGCTACCGTGCGGGGGGGGGGTAGAGAGGAGAACGGGAAGTGAAAGATATGCGGGAGAGACACACTACAGGAGGCCTTTGAATGCGGGAAGAATTACATATTGATTTTTTACTTCCAGCGTGCAATAACTGAACGCTGCGGAGAGAACAGGGGAATTGAAAAAATTCCTGGGAGGCAAGTGAAATTCCAACAGCCGGCGCGGCCTAAATTACCAAGATGCAAAGTAGGAGATTTGCACACAAATTTAAAAGAAATCGCAGTAGAACGCATAGCAGCATTTATAAAAAAAGCCAAAAAAATACCCAAGCAAAACAGTGGTGTAGTTACACTACAAAGCGGCATGAAACAATAAAAAACGAAGTCATAATAATTTTTTAGCGGTCTTTTACATGAAATTTCGAATTTTTAAAAGAAATGTGTTATAGCTTTGCCATGTAATTTTACCAAAAACAGACTATTATGTTATAAAGTTAAAACGAAATCATAGAATTTCATTGTTTTAGTTGGTGTTTTTGTCACAATTTTTATTCTGCACACGTCTTGTGGCGTGCATTAACCATTAAAATCACCAAAAATGCCAAATTGGCCAAACCCAAAGTTCATAGGCTTATTATAAGCTCAATAATGGGTTTTTTTCCACAATTGAATACTTAAAAGATTGCTTGTGGAGCCTAGAATACATTTTCGGCAGTTTTGTAAACAAAACATCAAAAACAAAAAAGCTCATTTTTTGGAACCCCAAAAAAATTTTGGGGGTCCATACCAGAAAAAATTTTTATTGTGTAGGAACGAGAAAAAAATTGGCGGACATTTAATATATAACAATATGATCAATAGCGTACACACTTCGAGCAGGAAGCAAAACAAAATAAATAATTCCGACAGTGTATTAGCGCGGTCAAAATTGGCGCAAAATCGCGAAAACCGCGCGCATTTAACGCATCATAAAAAAAATTGAGCGAGCCGATTTCGCTCAAACTTTCAAAAAAAAACTCAGAAAAGTATGTTTTAACAGCATACCAAGCGGTGGTTCTTATCTCGTACTAATAAAAAGTTTTGTTTTTTTTGGGACCAGGTTTTTTTCACCGCATCGGCTGTAGTGATGACGTCATCGAAAAACATTTTTCCTAACCTTTTCAAAAGATAGCCAAGAGTCTAAGCTATGCTTCCATATATGTCCCGCACTTATTCCAAACTCCGTTATGGATATATAACAATTTAAAGTTCGAGTTTTGTCGCCAGTCCGCATCATTTTTGTATAGACTATACTTACCTGCAAAATCAACACAAATTCAAAAATTTTCAATTTTACAAAGAAAAACTGTGTTAAACCGAATCAAATTAGAAAAACCTATACTATGAATGATTTCTCTTTTATTAGCAATTATTGCGTGAAGATAATCTAAATGGATAGTTTCGCATATCAGGCGAACAAAATAATCAATTTGCACAATAATAATATTAATGCATACCTAAGGTCTTAATCTATGCATATTACTGATGCTCCTTCTTTCCAATATCATGCTCCGGAGTCCGGAGGGAGTTCCAAGGTAGGGATGCATTGAGCACCAGATTTTATTTGAGCTGGGCATTACTTAGTACTTACAATTAAATTAATTGTAAGCTTGAGCTTGAGTACTCAAAATTAAATATATATATGAGTACCAATTGGTATTGAGCATTTATGAGCCTGGCCAATTTTCAAAATTTACTTAAGTATAGCGTAGATTTTGATATGATCGTATGGTGTAAGCACTTGTACGCATAAAAGGAGATTGACCGTAATCTCCAGAAATAGGGGTTATGGGTTGATAGAGCCCCCCAAATTAGGTCAAGGAGAAGAATACCAGCAATGGATATTTGCAGGACGATTTTCCAGGGATTGATTAGCCCCTGGGAATTAAATTGGTAATTCAAGACTATAAAACATCAATCCGAGCCCATAAAACATTGCGAAAAACTTGATTTTACTAACATATAAATTTCATATAAAATTAGGGTTTTTAATTAAAAAATAAATGTAAAGCCCTTTGGTGTTTAAAAACACTAATAGATAAACAATTATATTTCAACTATTTAATCTTTTATCAAATAATTATTATCAAACTACATCAAAGATATTTTTATTGATTTTGTTGATTTATCAAGTTTTATTGCGATTTTTTTAGTCAAAAGAGTTATAGTGATTTAAAAAATTTTTTTCTACACATCGTTGTAATTCTTTTTATCCTTTGATTTATTTATTTATTTATATTTATATTTATATTATTTATTATATATATATATATATATTATTTATTATATATATATATTATTTATATTATTTATTTATATTTATCCTTTGATCCTTTTGATTTTTATTCTTTGATCCATTTTGATTGCTTCGTAAAATTGACCCGATTTTTTTGTCGAAATATATGTATTAAAAGGCTAAAAATAGAGATTTTTATAGGACATTTGCTTCTACCAAGCAAATTTTGGTGCAAAAATATATTAAAAACTAAAGTATTTTTATGTTTATTTTGAAACCTTGATTTAAAATTTATACAAAATCTCTGTCCAGATATTAGTGTTTTAGTGAAAAAAAACCCCTGCGATTGCTAAAAAAATGCTGAATTTAAGTCTCTTATGAAAATTTTTATTTAAATGAAAAAGTGTCAACTTTTTTATTTTATAAAATGGTTATTTTCGACACAGTTTTTAATAAAAAACGGGGAAAAAACCTCTGTCAGGTTTTTTAAATCTTTTTTTTTTGCTTTCCACGTTTCACAAACATTGTGTTAACAATCTCAGGGTTTTTTTTTTCAAGAAAACAAAAAGACTAATATTTTGGGAAATAATTTATTTAAATTAAAATAGATCAGGGTGTAAAAAAAGTTAATAATACCACGCCTGTTTTTTTTTTAATATTTTTATAACAAAACTTTTTGCAGTGAAGAAGACATTATTAAAATTCCCAAAAAATCTTTATTTTGGCCTTTTTTTAAATGGTCAAAAGATATTTGAACAAAAAACAGTACAAAAAATTGTTGAAATCCAAGACAAAAACTTTTTACCGAATTTAAGTGTTTATTTTAAAACACATCTTTTTTTGTAGAAAGTTTTGTTTTTTTTTTAAATGAAAGTGCAAAGCTAATTGATAAGCCCATAGGTAAAAAATGTATATGCACATGCAAAAAATGTATATGCAGTTTATCAAAAAATGTTTAACTTCTGCACAAAGAGTGACGTGTGACGTCATTTTAAGCATTAAATGTTTTTAGAATAGTCATTAAAAATGCACTTCTTTTTGATTTGTATCATAATAATGACATATTATTCACTAATTGTCAATTGAAATGATTTTATTCATTTACGTAAATATATAGGCAAATCAAACCTAGCTGACCTCGAGAATTTGCAGTATTGTATCGATTATTTAAAATAAAAACCATTTAAAGCTCACGCATAACTCACCAAAATTTGTAAATAATAAACGGTCAATGCGATATAGCGATTGAATGAAAAACAATATTAGGCAAGTTTAAGATTCACTTGAATAGGTTTTCAAACTTTAGACACAACGCTAATTTGTTTTAATTAAAAAGTTTAGTTTCGGCAAAAGAATAAGCGGTTTGTGGGTTAAAACTTTCAAGAAATAAAATTTTATTTATAATAGTTAATAGCAGGCATTAGACAACTTAGTTGCCATTTTTACCAAGCTAGACAGTATGATTCATTTTAAACTTCAAAAAGGTTATGAAAAAAACTTACAAAAATAACTTACCAGCAAGATTAAAGTCAAAGTAATGGCTTTCATTTTATTTATTTTCTTTAATAAAATTGTCCTAATCGCATTAAAAAAATTAATATCAATGATTTTGCCTTAATATTTTCGCTTTTATTACTGGATAATGCGTGTTACAAATCGTCATTTCGTGTTTGACATATTTTATATCTGAAACCCTTTTTATTACCACCTATTTGGAGTTGATGTGACTAATTAAACTGCAATTGTTCCGAATTAAAGTTTAAGAATAGATTAGCAGATTCTATTAATAGATATAATTAAAAATATAAGTACTTAATTTAAATTAAGAAACTTTTTCATGAGTACTTCAATTTATCATAAAACGTGGCGTTGTTGCTATTTTATATTGTTCTATCACTTACCATACTATTTCTAAATTTGAAAACATTGTACTACTGCCTGCATAAAGATCTTAATGCAACAGCAAAAAAAGCCCTGTTGAACAGTCACTAATGAGCAACCAGCAACGTGGCTTGATCATCCAAAACAATATAAAACTATTTTAAAGATCATTATTATGATATACTGAGAACCAAATTAAAGTATGCGTACTTTTAATTTTTGTGTTGTTGTATCCTGATAAAGACATGTTGTTTTCATTGAGAAAACAGATTTTTACCTGCCTCCTACCTGCCTCTGACCTGTCTTTGTTCTAAATTTACCTGCCTTCACCGTGCTTCTTACCAGCCTTCTAAACTGAATGTGTTTCAACATAGGAGGCAAGGCCACCCACCTTGTACCTGCCACCGGGCAGTTTTACCTGCCTTCACCCTGTCTCCAACCTAGGGATCGACTGGGACCCCGGCAGCGGGCAGCGGCTTGCCCCGGCGCTTTTTTTACCCCAGCCCCGGCCCCGGCAAACGCAATTTTCTCTAACGCAATTGGCGGCCCCGGAAATTTAGCTGCCAAATCAACCGGGGCAAACTGGGGTAAGGAAGGACCCCTATAAGAATACTAATTTTAAAGTGCTTTATGGAAGTTTGACATTAATACAGTGTCAAAATTGTAAAAAGTACTTAAAATTAGTATTCTTATAGGGGCCCTTACCCCGGTTCGCCCCAGTTAATTTGACAGCTAAATTACTGGGGTCGCCAATTTCCTTAGATAAAAATTGTTTGCCAGGGCCGGGGCCGGGGTTGGGGTAGAAAAAAAGTGCCAGGGCAAGCCGGGGCCGGGGCCAGGGTCACGGTCGATCCCTAGGTAGGGGGCAGGGTAGAGGCAGGTAAAACTGCCTCGGTGGCAGGTAAAAGGTAGGTGGCCTTGCCTCCTATGTTAAAGCACATGCAGGTTAGAAGGCTGGTAAGAGGCACGGTGAAGGCAGGTAAATTTAGAATGGAGACAAGTCAGAGGCAGGTAGGAGGCAGAAAATCAAAAAAATGCTTATGACATATAAAACATGTTTTGTTGTTGGGGGGGAGTCAAGATTTTCTATTCAGTTTTTCTATATCAAAAGCTTCAATCCAAGATACGCACTAATATGACGTGTTTTCTGGTTAATCGTCACATTAGACCAAAAATAGCAAACCTATTTTAATGATTTTTTAAAACCCTTTTTATTTTCCATCCAATAGTCAAATGGAAAAACATTTAAAAAGTCATGCTCACAGCAAGCCTGACAATCACGAAATCATCACTTTTATCTATGAAATTTGTAGCTTTAAAAATCCGGCATAAATGTGAAAAAAGTGGCCATTTTGCAATATTCAAGCTGCTGTAAGTATGGGATTTTCAATTAGACTTACATCCGACTACATATTATAAAAAAACTACTACTGGATATGTGTAATAAAGGATTAACTAAATAAAAAACTTTTTATCATAATTTCCCATTTGAACATTTTGTGGATAACTGGATAAACCAAGTAAAATTTTCCTGTAGTTCATATAAATAAACTTACATATTTAAATCGTTCACATCTTTTTTGTCAATTTTACAGGTTAATAAAACTTGTTTTTTTAAGTCGTTGATTGGCCAGTTTATATCAAAGAACTTTAGGTAAGAGTCATTTAAACACTTTTGCAGAAAAATCAAGTCTAAACGAGCCTTTCTAAGTTTAAAGTCTGAGCGTTTGAAGCGAGACAACGCGGTAAGACATAACGGTTGTTTTTTAAGGTTTTGACATAATTATTTAAAGTCTTGGTAATAAATTTTAAAGTTTGCAAACGGGAAAAACATTATGGTTGAATTATATTTGGCTGACGCTGAAAATTAGAATACAGATATCAGGGGACCAATTAAAATTGTGCGGTAATGACGTTTTAAAAGAAAACAAATAAGAACGCAGAATTTTATTTTAATTAAATCTTTTCACAAAATATACAAAAATTAACCAACTTTAGCCCTTAAAAAATTTGCATTTAGGTTTCAAATTAAGTAATTTGATAAATAATTTTTAAAATACAGTTTTTTTGTTATTTTTTTATCTTTGTTATTAATCCGCTTTAGTGAATAATTTTAAACGTTTTTGTTGTTAACTAGTCGATTCAATACTGCAAATATCGCGGTCAGATAGATTTTATTTGCTTATAAGTTATATGTACCAAGAACAATACCTAAGGATAAATTTGCAACCTTTAAAAATTTTTTTGTTCGTTTTGGCAATAGTTATAGCCAGTTTTTTTCTAGTTGGCCGAAGTTATTGGCTCGCGCCTTAATTTCGGCCGCTATAAAAAAATTTTAAACCTCCACTGATATTTAAGTGTAGCAGAAATTTTAAAATTTTGCATTGGAATAACAAAAATAGCTATCGTTTGATTTATTAGACCAAATTTTGGGTCGATTGGAAAAATCAGACAAAACTTATTCAAAAAAAAAATAAAAAAGGTGGCCGAAATTAATTCAGTTACCCTATGCTAGAAAAATATTCCTGACTTTTCTAATGGTGATTATGAAATGTTCACTTTATTTTTGATGTCAGTCGATTGGGATCATTTGTTTTCGCTTTGTTCAAATATTGAAGAATACTGGCAGTGTTTTAAAGATATTCTTTTTGAAGGAATTCGATTACATGTTCCACTTGAAAAAAATATCAAATAAAACATCATTACAATTACCAACAAATATAAAAAAACTCCAAAACAAAAAACAAAAAATGTGGCGTAAGTACAAAAATCGAAATGATAAAACCGAGTATAAAAAGCTGTGCAAAGAATATAAACAATTAGTAAAAAGCTATAGCTTAAATTTAGAAGAAAGAATTTTAAACTCAAAAAATTTAAATAATTTTTATAAATTTGTCAATGACAAAATAAAAAGTAGGGAACAAATTCCTTCATTAATTAACAGCGATGGTACTCATATTATAAATGATAAGGAAAAAGCAGAAGTATTTGCGAAGTACTTCAGTTCAGTATTTACTCAAGATGATGGCAAACTGCCACTATTTACTGTGGAAAAAATGGAATTTTAGAGCATATGTCTTTTACTGTTAAAAATGTTCTGTCAGCAATTAAAAAACTTCCAAACAAACTTTCTAAAACTCCAGATGGGTTCCCAGCCTTTTTTTTTAAACGACTGTCAAAAGTCATAGCCCATCCGTTGGCTTCATTATATCAAAAATCGTTTGATAAAGGAGAATTACCGTTAAATTGGAAAATTGCTATAATTATTCCCATTTTTAAAAAAGGTCTTAAAATAATAAAGAAAATTATCGCCCAATATCCTTAACTTCTGTTGCCTGTAAATTAATGGAGCGACTGGTTAAAAATGAACTTTCAGCCCTTTTCATAAAAATTCTGTCAAGGTGCCAACACAGCTTTAAGACTAATAGTTCAACTATTACCCAGTTGCTTGAAACAATAAATGACTGGTCTTTAGACCTAAAAAATAAGAAAAGAATTGACGTCATTTATCTAGATTTTGCAAAGGCTTTTGATACAGTTTCACATCAAAAGCTTTTGTATAAGTTGGAATCTTATGGAGTTACGAGACGATTTTTAAAATGGATAAAATCATTTTTGATTGGTAGAACTCTGAAAGTAACTATTAACGATATGGAGTCATCAACATATTCTGTCAAAAGTTCAGTTCCCCAAGGTTCCGTTCTTGGTCCGTTTTTATTTTTGATTTACATTAACGATATCGTCGATTGTGTTCATCATTCCAAGATAAAATTGTTTGCTGATGATGCAAAGATATACACCGGTTTTTCTTTTGAGGAAAAAGCAGAGAAAAATATTCAGTTGCAGGACGATTTGAATAGAATCGAAAAATGGTCAACGCAGTGGTAGCTTCAACTTGCTGAAAATAAATGTAAAGTGATGCATATAGGACTTGCAAAAGATATGTTGAACTTTGACTATACTATCAGTGATAAGATTCTAGCAAAGAAAAATCTAGTTAAGGAGCTCGGAATTTATGTATCAGATACTCTAAATTTTTCTAAGCATTGTGAATTAATTGTGAAAAAAGCATTCAGAATCTCTTCGCTAATTTTTAGAACATTTACTACTTGTTCTGTAAAAAACCTTCTTCAAGCTTACGTGACATACGTTTGTCCAGTATTGGAATATGGAGGTGTTATTTGGAATCCTCACGTAAAAAAAGATATTTCATTGTTAGAAAGAATGCAGAGATGTTTTACAAGGAGGATTTTTTAAAGGTGTAAATTATCATATATTCCCTATGAAGATAGATTAAAATTTTTAAAACTTCAAAAACTTATCGACCGACGCTTTATTGTTGATCTTTTACAGTGTTATAAAATCATACATTCAAAAACAAACATTAAACCTAATGATTTTTTCTATTTTAATCCTAATCCTACAAGAGGATATTCATTTAAATTAAAAGTACAAAAAAGTAGAATAAATGCTAGAAAATACTTTTTTTGTAACAGAGTGGTTTCAAAATGGAATTCTCTATCGGAACAACAAGTTTCAGCTAGCTCACTGAGCATTTTTAAAAATAGTCTTGGTAGTGGTCCTTTTTAGTGCTTATCTTTGATAAGCCTTTGGACTACTTCTATTAAACCATGTTTTCTGTAATCTTTTGTTTCTTGCGACCGTGATCGGCTCGCAATACTGTAACTATGTTTTTTTTGTTGGTTCTCTAGAATAAACTTTTGACTTTGACTTGACTTTTAGTTCTGATTTTAGTACCTTATACACAAATCTACCTCACAATATAATAGTCAACGAGCTGTCTTAATTAACGGATCTTCTATTCTCTAATGCTAATAAACGGTATCTGATCATTAGTTATAAATATGTTTTCTATACAAATGAGTTAAGTACCTCATCAATCATTTTTGATAAAAGTCAAATCAAAGCATTATTTAAATATATTATAGACAATTGTTTTATAAAATTTGCCGAAATTATATTCAGATAAACGTCGGGTATACCAATGGGTGGTAATGCATCACCCCAGGTTGCTGATTTAGTTCATTCATTTTTAGAGTTCAAGTTTCTTAAAAATAACCGACAAAAAGGAAAATTGTTATTAGATACTGCTCCATATATTGATGACTTAATTAGCCCAAATTGTAGAGATTTTTTTTAAAATATGTAAAGAAATTTACCCAAAAGTACTGGAACTAAATTATACTTCTATTTTCCAAACAGAATGTAATTATCTAGATCTTAAACTTTTTTGTTAAAATAATCAATTATTAATATAAAATAAATATACAATAAAACCGACAAATTTTCATTTGAAGTTGTAAGATATGTACATAATCGTCATGCTGCGGTGCCTTCTTTTCTCTCTGTAGTAAACCTCGATGAGAAAAAAATTATACTTGTTTTATAAATATATTATGTAATTGACTTCTTAAAAAAGCCTGTCTTCTAAAGTGAGTGTCTCAGTGGTGCTTATATACTTTTTTCTGAGTATATAATTTATATTTCACGCCAAACCAGCTAAAAAACCGAATTATTTAGTTTATATCCAAACTGTCTTAATTCTCATTTCTGTATTCTCTTTCTGCCTGGCTCTGTATGTTTTCTACAGGGGCCCGAACGCCCTTCATCATTACAGCTGGAAACGGGTGTGTCTCTTTTTTGCGCTGCGTGTTAAATCTCTGCGTAATATCTCACACGAACTATGGATAGCTGTGTCCAGTGCGCAAAAGAAGTATCCAATGATTCTGCAATACCCTGCTGATTTTGCTCATCATTGCTACATGTAGCTTGTATTGGAATTTCGAAAGCTCAACTTGATAAGCTTAAAATTCCAATCATGTGCAAAGTATGCGAAGCAAACTTTATCATTACACCAACTCTTGCGAAAAAATTGGATGCTATCGACAACAAGTTAGATCTGATTGCCTCTTCGGTCGTCATTGATTCTGGTCCGAATTCTGTCTTGCCGGCTGTGGATCCTGCAATTCCAGAGGAAGACAATGCCTCATGGGCCACTGTAGTTGGCCGCAAAAGTCGAAAATCTCGACAATCTTCTGCTCAACTACCGCCCTTGTTTCAGAAAATGCCCGTTTGCGTCGCACAACAGATGAAGTAGCAGACTGAACAAGACCAAAACGCCTATAGTGTTGTCGTTAGAAACCTCCCGGAATCTAATAAAAACGGCGACGCCGCGGCGGCAGTGGACATTGTTAAATCGATTTTGCCAGATTACAAGGAGCGACCTAAAATCAACACCTGTTTTCGAATGCCCGCCACCAGGAATCCCGCATTACAGAGCTCGCGCCTTTTTAAAATTCGGTTTGAGCGGGCATCTGACCGAAATTTAATTTTGGCAAAAGCTAGCACATTGCGTAAGCATCCTTCCTATGCAAATGTGTTTCGTCGTGCCACTTACACTGAAGCTCAACGCACGCATATAGTCCATCTTTATAAAAACAGGGACCAGCTAAACCAAAAAGAAGGAGAAGACGCCTACTGCTTAAACCATTTTGGCAAAAATCCGTTGGATTGGTTTGTTTGTAAGACAGTTGACAATCCGAAATTTAATTACTCCAGAGCTCAGTGGCGCCACTCAACGATCGATCAAAATTTAAGCAATGATAAAATTTTATAAGTTCTACGGAAACCCAAAATGTAAAAAACTAAAAAGGGCAGGTAAAGAAAATAATTTTTTAAATTGTAATTTAATAAATTGTAGATCGATAAAAAATAAGATAGATAATTTGGATATATTACTTAAATCAAATGAGTTAGATATTATAATTTTTACTGAGTCCTGGTTAAATGAGCAAACACCCGATTCTTTACTTGTTCAAAATTTTAAATATTCGCTATTTAGACATGATCGAAAAAATCAGCCAAGTGGTGGTGTAGCGGTGTTGATAAAAAGTATTTTTAAATGTAACTTAGTTAATTTAAGAATACTAATTTTTGTGATATTGAGCACGTCTGTATTGATATTTTCATAACTAAAAAAACGGTTTATCGATTAGTAGTCGTCTACTTCCCACCTCAAAATACTCTAAATCGTGAAATGACCCTACATCTTTTATTGATTTTGTTAATGCTGTAAACATACCTGTAATTTTAGTGGGAGATTTCAACTTTTCGACTATAAATTGGTCAATTCCAATAAACAACGGTAATGAATGTGCCCAGGAATTTTTAAATTCTTGTCTAAGAAACAATCTAAAACAGTTGGTAAGCCAACCCACTCGAGAAAATAATATTCTGGATTTAGTTCTAACATCGTCTAAATCAATTATAAGTTCTATTGATATAAAACCAATTTTTTCGAAAAGTTGTGATCATAATATGGTTAACTTTTTTTTAAATGTTCCTAAAATTGAATTACCTAAATTTTACAATTTTTTTAATTTTAAGAAAACTAATTTTTTTGAGATTAAAAAATATTTATTGAAAATTAACTGGTTTGTGATAAAACAAAATTGTTTAAATATGGACAAAACGCTAAATGTTGAAAAATTTTCTTCAAAATTATCCGAAGTTCTAAATCATTGTATTTGTGACAACTTTGTGCCCAAAACTAAATTTAATAAAAACAAAAAACGCTATCCTAAAAATGTCAAAAAACTGGAACAAAAAAAACTCCGCCTTTTTAGAATGCTTAAACTCAATCCTTCCGCATATGAAAAATACAAAACGTGCTGTGAAGAATATGATTTGGCTGTTAATAGATATTATACTGATCTAGAAGAACGGTTAACTAATTTGGGAAATTTAAATGATTTTTACAAATACATTAACATAAAAACAAAATCTAAATCAGATATTCCACCGATACTAAATGATAATAATGTGTACACGACTGATGAAAAAGAAAAAGCAACTTTGTTTAACGCTTTTTTCGCATCAGTATTTACTAAGGATAACTGTATTTCACCAGCGTTTCCCAGAATAGTTCCAGAAAATATAGGTTTACATTATATTAGTTTTACTCATGAAGAAGTTCTTAAAGCACGTTTACCATCAAAAACTTCCTATACTCCTGATGGTTTTTTTGCTCTTTTCCTTAAGTCAATTGCAAAACAAATCGTTATTCCTTAATGCATACTTGTCAAAGGTACCATAAATTCTGGCATTTTGCCAAAAAACATGGAAACAAGCTCTTATTTCACCAATTCACAAAAAAGCACTTAAATCAATTCTTGATAATTATCGTCCAATCTCGCTCACAAGTTGCTTATGCAAAATTGCTGAACGAATAGTAGTGGATGATTTGTTAGTGTATTTAAAGGAAAACAATCTTATTTCAAAAGAACAATATGGATTCTTAGCGAAAAAATCAACGTGTACACAATTATTGTCATTGTTAAATGAATTAACTGATTTTATTAATAAAGATATGCGCATTAACGCAATTTATATTGATTTTTATATTCAGGGGTCGGTTTTGGGGCCAATAATATTTTTTGTCTATGTAAATGATATAGTGAATTGCTTAAAAGGGTCTTGTGGTATTAAACTTTTTGCCGATGATGGCAAATTTTTCAAAGCCTATAAAAATAATGAAAATCAAGATTTAAAAGTCACATTAAACAATTTTTGTAAATGGGCTACTGACTGGCAATTAAACATAGC
Organism: Microlaimidae sp. YZB2_3; assembly: GCA_030248175.1. Lineage (NCBI taxonomy): Eukaryota > Metazoa > Nematoda > Chromadorea > Desmodorida > Microlaimidae > Microlaimidae sp. YZB2_3. The sequence goes on along the minus strand of JASAMX010004851.1, from coordinate 11,784 downwards.
CTATAAAAAATGCAGTTCCTTGGAAAAGCTACAACAAATATAAATGAGTATGAATTAAATCGTACAAAAATTCAGTCTGTAAATGAAATTTCCGATTTAGGAATAAATTTTAATAAGTCCTTAAAATTTTCTTCACACTGTTCAAAAATCGCAGCCAAAGCATATTCACGTGCCTGTTTAATCCTAAAATGTTTTATGACCAACAATCATTTCTTACTTGTACGCGCTTTTAAAACTTTTGTACGCCCCATCCTGGAATCAAATGTGCCTGTGTGGAATCCTTATTTAGTAAAAAATAAAATTTTGTTTAGAAAAAGTGCGAAAATTTTTTACCTGTGTTGTTTGTTATAGATGCAATATCCCGTTTAAAGATTACAATAGTCGTCTTGATTATTTTTTCCTTGAATCTTTAGAGTTGAGAAGAATTAAATTGGATTTATGTATGGTTTTTAACATTGTAAATGGTTTGGTAGATCTGGATGTCAATGAATTTTTTTCACAAGGTGTAAACGATTATTCTTTAAGGGGACATTGTTTTAAATTAAAATCTAAAGATTTAAGTAAAATTAATTGCCACAAATACTTTTTTAGCCAAAGAATAATAAATATATGGAATTCTCTTTCAATTGAAACAGTGAAATCTAAAACTTTAATTAACTTTAAAAAAATGCTCAGCGAAAATAACCTTAAAAAATTTTGTGAAGTTTATTAAGTATTAATTATTTAGATATATAGTAGGAATCTACAATATTTTAATTTGTTGTGAATATACTTGTATTACTTCTTTTTGTTTCTTTGTATTTTATACTATTGTAACTTTGCGTTGACCTTCGCTGTGGTAAAAAATATTTTTGCTTTTGTAGTAAGATTTTGCACTAAAGTATCTTCCCAAAAATTTTTGACATGTGGAAACATTCCATTTTTTTTTAGAAATTTAATTAAACGCAAATAAAAATATACAAATAATCACAAACTTTTTGTTTTCTAAAAAAATGCTAATATTCCAAGCTATTCTCACAACCCAGACAATTTTTATGATATAATAAAAAATAATAAAACAAAATGCTATTGGTTTTACTCACTTATTTTATAATAGGTTGTTCTTGACTTCTTATATTGTAAACATTTATATTTACTGTTCTACTGCTATTCTACATACTACAGTGTTTTGCTTTTAGACAATATTGTAATGTTAAAATATTCTGGGAGGTAACTAAGTGTAATAACCTTTACCTGCCCGCTTGCCTTTTGTTATTTTGAGTGCTATTCTTTGCCTTTTTTTATTTTATTTTTTTGACAATGTAATTATTATTGGCAAGTAAACTTTATTCAATTCAATTCAATTCAATCAAGTACACTTTGGAAGAATGTTTTGTATACCCAGATAATAAGAATATCAAGAATTTGTAATACCTACAATTTTTTTATCATAAAAACTTAAAGAAATTCACATCAATTTTAGAAAATTAAACTATACCAATAAAGAAATTATGGAGGTGTATATAACTTTTTTAAAATTCTATAGAAGCACATTAAGTAAATTTGGAATTATTTTGAAAAAGCAATTTACTCAAATAGTTAAAAATTTCTAATTATGGCATATAATTTTTGACATTTAAACTCTGAAAACTTTTTGACAAATGGATCTCATATAAAGAATAGGCTATGCTAAGTAGGCTTTGATCTGGTGGGACTATTCAGTTAATTGTCATTTTATTTATGGTTTCTTGGTATTTTTATAATTGTTCATTTATTTTTCTTTATATGGTCACAACATACGTACTTAGGTATGCCACTTTTATATTTTTTATGTACTTCGGTACGTCAAGTTCAATTTTATGTACTTCGGTGCGTCACGCTTACTTTTACATACTTCGATACGTCATGTTCACTTTTATGAACTTTGGTGCGTCACGCTTATTTTTACGTACTTCAGTACGTCACGTTCACTTGTATGTACTTTAGTGGTACATCGCAAACCAAGTTTATTTTATAATTAGTTTAAGTTACTCCATTAGAATGAACTATATTATAATATTTATTTCGTTTATATGTACAATTATCTTGATTTTTAGGTTTTATAAAAAGGTAATTTTATTATAAGGTATTTTTTTAAATTTAATTCTTTTTAATTTTTAAAGTATTAGGTGGTAATTTTAATATACAATAAGTTGTTTTACATATATTTAATAAACTTATATTTACTCTACTCTGACTCAGTTTTTCATAAAAAGCCGCCCGAACGTTCCAGAAACAAATGTAGTTACACCAAAAATATAATAATATACCGAAAAATGTGCAACTTCTATATAAAAAAGTGCGGAAAAGTAGGCCATTATAATGAGCCTCTCCATTTAAATGACACTCTCCACTATAAAGGCATGGTAGCCATTTTAATTCGGCCAGTTAAAACGGAGAGAAAGCTATTATAATAGCTATTTATTGATTTAATTTCACTTCATATATACTCACAAGTTTAGTGTAATACTGTCCGGGCCATAGGAGTTTTTGCGTGTTGGACAGTATTAAACCAACACGGAAAAACCCGTGCGGCCCGGGCAGTATTACACTTGTGAGTATAATTGAAGTGAAATTAAATCAATAAATGGCTATTATAATAGCTTCCTCTCCATTTTAACTCGACGAATTAAAATGGCTATTATGCCATTATAGTGGAGAGTGTCATTTAAATGGAGAGGCTCATTATAGTGGCCTACTTTTCCGCACTCTTTTATATAGGAGTTGCATATTTTTCGGTATATTATATATTTTTGGTTACACAATAAGAAAGAGTGTACAGCAAAAAAACTCTTGTACCATAATGCATGGCAAGCGGTCAAGTGATTAAAAGAGGTGAGTTTTTCGTTTTCATTTTGTTATTTTTATTATTTGACTATACTTTTTGAGGCGTTTAGGTTTTATTATCATTTAAAATATTTTGGTATTTACTCTATTTTTTTATATTTGTTATGTTGATTTAAAAATTTCGACGTACGTTTTAAGCTTTTTATTTATACCTTTTAAGTGAAGTGATGAATTCTATTGAAAAGCTCCGACGATCATAGGCATCAAAAAATGTGTCTAGAATTAGGAGCGAAACACATTTTTTGATATTACAAAATTTATCTTATTTCATGCTTGTGAAATTCAAAACATCTTTGTATTGTAACTTAATTTGTCATTTATTTTAGCGTTTTTACAGGTTACACCAGAAATTACGGTAAAAATTTTTAATTTATGCGTGTTTAGTAAGGACTGGTTCATACTTATGACAAAATAGGACTTTTTTCCTTTGAACTTTGTCCAAAGGACGTTTTGTCATAAGTATGAACCAGCCCTAAATTTGTAATTTTTGTTATCATTGCATACATAAGGGTCGCTCCTTTCCCTCACCCGTTTTTTTTTCTATTAAGTTTTGCTAAGGCTTAGTTTAATCTTAGATTAGATTGTGCTTAGGCTTAACTTAGATTTTGCTTAGGCTTAGTTTAGTCGCTGATTTTCTTTACCGTTTTTGGGATAGGTTTTAGCCCTTCTCAACCGAGATAAGGACCCCTTAGAATGCTAATTTAAAGCGCTTTCAAACATTTTTTACAGTGATGAAAATATCGAATTTTATCCACATAACTACTTTATTTGCTTTAATATGAGGGCATTTATTATGCTTATATATTAAGATTTTAATAAGATTTCTTATTTTATTAAGATTCCTTATTTTAATCAAGAATTCTTATTCTAAAAATTTAAAAATTTTTTAAGCATCAAAAACCATTTGTAGATTTTATTTACAGGATGAGGGTTTAACAATAGATATCTATTCATAATAGGGTAGTGCATTTAATTTCGACACTTTTCCCAATTGGGCATTTTTGATTTTGGACTATATCTTTGGTAATCCTGGACGGAATACGACGTTTAATAGCTCAAATGAGAGTTAATTATATGTAGATGACAGTATATACCGTCATATTTTAAGGACCTTCAAAATGCAATGTAGTATTTGTGATTGGCGGTTATAGGTTTTGCTCGATGAAAATAGGTGTGGGGGGAGAAGCGGCCGTCCAGGGCGTCCAGGCGTCAATGTCATCCAGGACGACTACAGGGTTTATAAAACAGGACTTCAAAATTTAGGCGCGAATATGGCTAAGCTAATGCAGGCGCAATGCGCGTTATTACACAAATGCAGGCGCCCTTTTTTAAATAAGCCAGCACGCAGCGGCGTGTAAAGGCATTATTTAAACAACATAGTTCTTTCGTTATTATACAAACATAGGACTACTTTTGTTTAAAACAATGAATCTCCACCAGTGAGCATATCAGTAACTTTTACAAATATCAATATTTTGCATTTACATTTGTCTCATTTTTTTGTGGTCGCAGTGTCGTGGATTACTGCAGTAGATTTAAGAGCAGTATTCTTCTGCTTTACTTTCATTTAGAGTCTGAGAAGCATTGAATACGAGTGAATTTAAAGCTGTAAATTCGAAACTTTGAGTTAAAAGGGAAAATTTGGGGGCAAACGTTTAAATAATTATTTATTCATAAAATTAACGTTTTTTGTTTGTTTTTTTTTTAAATAAAAATTTCATTTTAAATTTAAAAAAAAACTCCATTGGCCATTTTTCTATTTTATCTTAGATTTTGCCGATGATAGAATTAATTTAAAATATTTTAGCGAGAAATTTTTTGAATCCTGATGTTCAATATCACAGTTACTCAAACGGCGGGGTGTACTTAGTAACTGCTACAGCAAAAAATGTATTAAGTTTGGTCTCAAACTTTACAATTGTCGTTGTACAACATCCCGTTGACAGAAACTATCAAATTGTTTAACCAGAGTCTCAATATCTAGGAAGTAAGCTCTTTTAATATTTTAGAAAACATATTTTCTAATAATTGATGGTTGAACTACATATACTTGGTTGATGTTGTAAGTTTGTATGAAGACAAACCAGGGCGCTGTTTCATAAAAGTTCCCAACATGCTGTTTTTTTGTTGAAGTCCATTTTTTTTTGTAGAAAGCTACAAAGAAATGAAAATGCAATAGACTTTTGGAAAAATTTATAAAAAACCAAAAATTTGCATAAATATTAATTGCAAAAACCCCTATGCTTTATCATAGGATTTCATTTCTTTGTAAATATTTACAAAGAATCAAATGTTAGTAACATTTATGAAACAGCGCACAGGAACAATTAAAATATTGCAGTTATGACGTTTTTTTAAACAAATTGGACACGCCTTTGGAATTTTTTTAACTTCTGTCCTTTCATAAAATATACAAAAATAAGTCAAAATTAACCTTTAAAATTTTTTGTTTCGAATTGAGATATTTAACAAATTATCGTTAAATAAGATATTTAATTTTTAATATAAAGGCGTTTTTTCTCAAAATTTTAATTTTTTTTATTCTTGAATAGTCAATTTAATACGGCAAATTGTCTAGGTTAGCTGGGTTTCATTTGCTAAAAAAATAGTTTTATTTGATATAACCATTAAAGCTAAATGTATGAAGTAAGCCAAAAATCCAAATCTATAATGAATAATCTTAGTAAGTTTTTATAAAAAATGTTTTTAAAGGATTTTTCAATTATAAATATCTTTAAAAAAATTTAAATAAAATATCAAAAATGTCCAAATAAAGTTGTTTAATACTTAAAAGCAAACCAAACATGGTTGTTTTATTTGTTTAAAGAATGTGGGACTATGTAGTGACCGATCAAATCTGAACAAATAAGCATTTCTTTATTTTATAATTTTATTAAAAAAAAACAAAACATGTGTGAAAATTAAAAAAAGTTGGAATTTTTATCATTAGTTTCAAAAAAATTACATAAAAAAGTTTTTATTTATTTTTTAGCATTAAATTAATAAATTAATATAATTGTTTTATTCTATTACCAGTTCAATTCACAGTTAAGTATAATTGCTCCTTACCCAATCCCACAAATGCCAGTGTTCAGTTTGACTTCGGCGATGGCAATTCCCTGGGACCTGAAGATTTGCCGTCGGCCTCTGGGCAGAGCCGTTTCCTCTGATGCGTTGTTTGGAGATTGGTTGTTTTTTGGCCTTTTGTGAAGAAAAAGAACGGACCTGAAGATTTGCTAGGGAATTAAAAAAAAATATAATTTGTGAGGTTTGAAGATGGGGGGGAGTTTTTCAAGATGTTGGTCGGTTTTGTGACAGGCTTGAGGAGGTCGACTCTGACGTTATTTTTTTAATTTGTTATAATTTATTTAATAATTAAAAAAAATCGTTCATTTTTTGTCAGATTGTCTGGATAAATATTATATCTCTTACTTACACTTAAAAATAATTTTGTGTAAACAGGGTTCTTGTATAATAATGTATAATAATCTAGATATAACTTTAGTTCAAAAGTTCACGCAAAAATACAAAAAATGCTCAAAATGAACTTATGGAGCTATTTACAATAACAATATAGTCAAATCGATGTTTCTCATAAAAAATAGTTTCTTTAACGTAGTTTAATTTTATTTACTCAAAAGATTCTAACAACGGGCTAACATAGCAAGTATAGTTATAACACATTTAATGAAAGAGCTGAAGGATCTAAATTTTTTTTTTCCTGTGTAGCCAGGTTTCTGCCAAGAATTTTTTTTACTTTTATTTAACTGATTGCTATATTGTTTTGATTCAATATCATAAAAAATTGCATATTAAACCCGTTAATCTAAAACACTTATGTTTTAGGTTGAAACCATCGTGCCATTTAAAAATCTTAGCCTCAAACTGACACACGTTTCTTCTTTGGACTTGCCTGCTCCGCTTTCCCTAGCTGATACAGATTTTGTTGAAAATGCTCCAGTGTTTATACAAATTGATTTAGATACTGCAGGTAAGCTAAAATAATTTTTAACGTTGGGGCCTAAGGCGATATTGAAACACATTATTAATGTTTCAGCTCAAACCTCGAATGATTTGTTTAAAATGAATAGATAGATAAGTAGATTGTTAATGACAGCTTCCTGAGTTGGAGCGACTTTAATGTTCAAGCCTGCATTGGGCTTATTACATATTATTTTATACCACCGGTAATTATTATATAATATACCGATGATTACTATTGTAATTATTCTACTGGTTATTTGTCTCCAGTTGTATCGATTTTTTATAAACGGACTTGATGTGGTTTTACATCCATTGGGTCACTGCAAAACATTTTAAACCTTGTTACTAACAGTGCATAATACTATTAATTGCGACATCAACAAAGGTTAAAACGTTTATATTTATCATAAGAGCTTGCGATCAATTTTTAGATCATCGTCGGTTACCTAATTCTTAGATTACCGACGATGATTCAAGAATTGATCAAAAGCTCTTATGATAAATATGGACGTTTTAACCTTTGTTGCTGTCGCAATTAATAGATTTTTATTTCCCCGTGGAAAATCAATTGCAGTGTATAATACTGTTAAATTAGAGTAGCGGTCTTTTCTTCTACTTCACCAGAGTACGCAGTGCCCATTATTAACTAAACTAATGGTTTTAAATGGGATTTAGGAGAAATTTTTCAGTATATAGTCCAATTACAAAACTTAACCAGACGTTAGACTTTTTTAGAATACAAAATCACAGATTATTTATAAAAGTTTTGGAATAATGGAAATTTTTTTTAGGGTTTAAGCCGGACTATTATTCATTTCATTTCTCAGATGGAAGTCCCACTCAAAATGTCACACTACGAAACACTACTAAGTCCTTTTCTACAATTGGGTACCAAACTGTAACAGCGAAAGTTTGGTACATGGGATACAGTTTCGAAATCGCCCGTACTATTAATGTTCACAAGGTTTGGACTTAAAAAAATTTCCAAAAAGTGTTGTTAAACTATATAATTTAAATATTATAACCATTAATTTAATTATTTAATATAAAATTTATAATAAATTTATAATATAAAAGTTTTTAGGTTTTTAGTATCAGAAAAATATGGGTAATATTTTAGTCGTGTAATATGTTTAGATTTTTAATTGCTAAAGAGCTATTTAAGGTTTTGTTGATTTTAGATGACGCCATCAACAACGGGTAACCGTGCAGAGACTTAACCCATTTAATACAAGGGAAAGAGTGCTCCGCGCTCTTCTTGATTTATGCCATTTAAACTAGGAATACATTGATATTTTTTTCTTAAAAACATAAAAATATAGAAACATTATCAGAGCTTTTAAACAACGTGCCAACATAACACCTAGTTAAAAGAGTTTGGTGGACCAACCCCAGTAAATTTGAAAAAGTATTCATTAAAACAATTAAGATATTAAAAAATCCAAATATTTAGATATTAAAAGGTCTTTGGGTTGATAACGTTGATTGCACCGTTTGCACCACAAACAAGATGATCCGCTTTGAGTTGCGAATAGAATATGGCGATGATGCAGTTATGAACATCAACTACGCAGACAACATTAATTCAACTTGGAATAGAACCTGTAAGTCATTATTTTTGCTACTACGACAGACTGTTGTCTCTTCCAATTATAACACCAATGTAAATATCTTAAACAATATTGACGTTAAACATCTTTTATAGAAAATAATGAATAAATTTTTTAGTACATTTACATATTAGGCTAATTCTGCCATATATGTGCGAACACAATATGCCTTGTTTGTTTCTAATTTTATTTGTAGTTACTGAACTTTATATTATTATAGTAATCAGTTCGCTTCAGCATTTCAGGACATTGTTTTATTGACTATAAAAAGGTTGTATGCAAAATTTGGCTTGGCGAATATGGCGAAATTTGGAAAAAATAGGACATAGCTTATTAATGTATTGTGAGACTCATACTTATTCGAAATTAATAAATTATATATCACCTGATAGAAGAGAAATTTTCCTATTTTATAGGCTCAGTGTTTTTATAAAAAATAATTTTTTTAACATTTTAATGACACTTTGAAAATTGCTAAAATTTTCAAAAAATTTGCCTGATTTTAAAAATTTACAAAAATTTTGAAAACAACCGATAATTTTAAAAAAATATACAAATTTATTTGAAAAATATAATTAAGATTTTTCGTTAGAAAATTTAGCGGGGGTCGTTTAAAAAATTTTGGTCGAAAAATTAAGTTTACCAATTTCGGCCATTTTTTCAAAAAACACACAAAATTTGGTGTCTTACACGAACGTTTATAACTTTTGTTCCAGAGTAGCTACAAAAATACTAAAAACGTCGTTTTAATGACAAAAGAACAGGCTTTTTTTAGGTTATTTGAAAATGTTTTATAAATTTTTGAGAGAGATTTAATTTTTAGCGTAATTGTGAACAAATTTTGGAACGTATGTTTTTTCAATTTGCGATCGTAAAAATGTTTTTTTAAAAGAAAGCAAATCGCTTTCGACATACCAAAGTCATACTAAACGTTATGAAAAAACTTCCATTTTTAAAACTTTTATATCCGAAATTGTACCCAAGACCCGTCTGAGACCCTTTTTTTAAAAAGGCACTTTTTTACCTAGGGGCTGTTTTTTATAAAAATTGCTAAATTGTTTTCAAACTTAAATATGTAATAGATATAAGTCCTAACTTTACTAATATTCTTTACTTGATACAAATAAAATGGCTTCCGTGCAAAAAATTCACGTATTTTTTAACCCAAAAATAACCATTTTTTTAATAAACGCTAAAAATGCTTGTGTTACTTTCCTCATAACTCGCAAAATACCTCATAAATTTTACTATAATTTGATTTAAAGTAATTCAAAAACTTACGATTTATATATTATTTAAATTATTTTTAACATTAGTTATTGTTAAACTTTACCACCTAATAACTTTTGCTTTTTGTCATATGTAATACTGTAATTTGGGCGTGGGGGGTGGGTGCTGGGGATGCGGTTTGCGGGTTTGGGGTGGGTCTGGGGGAATGCTTGCTTGTTTCTTTGGGATTGTTGATGTGTCTTTTTTGTGGGTGGGTTTTTGCGTTTTGGTTTGGACTTTGTTTTTAAAAAAATTGCCCCCGATACAAAGGTTCAAGTTTTATTTTCAAATTTTTGTTTGCTGCAAATGCCAAGAATATGGGACAATTCGCTCCCGGGACATTCCCCCCCCGGCCGGTTGGCCCCCGGGCCATTCCCTAATGGGAATTTTCCCCCCGAGACTTCGCGCCCCGTGGTATTTTTGTAACGCGTCCGTCTCGCGGCTTGGTCATGTTTCTAAATTGCATTGCTCCTTTCCTCTCCTTGCTCGCATGTTTTTTAATTGTTTGTTTAGCCCCTTTTGTGTACTCTTTGTTTTTTAAATATCCCCCCGAATAAATTGCAAACAAATTTTGTTAAATCGTTCCTTTTTTATTTATCTGGATACACTAAAAGTTATAGCTATTTTTTAATATTAAATACAGTTAGTCCGCAGTTGCCTTACGCCATACTGTTTCACACGATTTTGTGCTAAATTTTATGTAAAAATCTTAAGTTTTTTGAAAGTTAAAATTTTTTTTAAATTTTGTGAATAAAGTTTATGTTTTACATGTTATATTAAATAAAATTTACGAGTGTTTTTAAAAGCAGCTTTGTATTAATTAATATTCTAGTTTTTTATTATTGTTATAATTAATCTCTTTACTTTTTTAAAAAAATTTTTAAAGTTTTGAATCTTTCAGTGTGGAAATAATAATAATAATTAACTATGATCATTTAAAAATAATATTTGTGTTTTGTAAATTTCCACGGTGTTATGTGCTTTATTCGATTCGCCGCCGGATTCATTCTCTGACTCTGAAGCGCTAAGTGTTTTTTTTTAAAATTAAGCTTTTGATTTAGTGATGTTGTTACCTTCTAATGTCATTCAAACTTATTTTAATTAAAACATGTTTTAATTTATCTTATCCGCATTTTTAGGACTATTTTTTTTTATTTTTAAATGCTTAAAAAATGTTCTCGAAAAAATTTTTTAACTCAAAAAATTTTAAGGTTTAGAATTTTGAATAAGAAAGCGAAAAGATTCGCAGAAAAGTTGGGGGGACATGACTAAAAATAGTTTTTCTAGATAGATAGATAGATAAAAATTATTTCAGTCAAAATAAACACATTAAAACAATGACCGAGAGGCAAATAAAGGTGCTCAAAGAGGCAAATAAAGGTGACAAAAAGGCGAATAGTATAATAATAGAATAGAAAGAAAAACAAAATAAATTTAAATCCTGAAATTTTGAAACTAAAAAATGCAAGCCTTTACTTAGAACCTGGAATTTATTTTTTAAAGCTTTTAATTTCTATTAGTTTACATAAAACTGTTTTGAAAAAGTTCATGAGAACAAAGAATCCCTTTTGCCACCAAAAAACTGTTAATGTTAAGTTTTTTTTAATAAATCCTTTGTGATTGCGAGAGTTTAGTTTATATTTCAATACAACTTATATTTTTTTAGAGAGCAACCCCCAGAGCTCCGGAACTCCGCCCTATTTTGGTACTAATTTCAATGAATAATCAAAGAGTAATAATATAAATTATTTTATCAAAGTATTTTTGTTGTAAACTAAATTTTTTTCAAAACGTATTAAAAACAGAAAAAGTCCTAAATATCCAAGTAGAATAACTTAAAACATATTTTAAGGTTGAGATAACTTGAATTCGCTTCATTTAAGGCGCAGGAGCTCCGGAGCTCCCGGAGCTCCTCGGTTTTAAAAATGCCAGAGGCTCGGGCGGAGCATAATATTCAGAGATTAGGAACATCACTATTAAAATGCATTTATATGATTTGCATTTAATTTTAATTATTCAAATTTTTAATATTAATTTTAATGTTTTTTTCTCATAT